>WOXC01007472.1:0-135000 GCA_011680675.1 Gymnobelideus leadbeateri | reverse complement strand
AAGTATAATTTTTCTTTCATACAATAGCCCTTCAAATAATTGAAGATGGTTATTAAATCTCCCTACCCCCCAATACACACAAAAGCACACACACACACACACACACACACACACACACACACACACACACACACTCCAGTCACTCACCTACTCACTTTGCTTCAGTTCCAGAAAACCAATGGAAAGCTAACTCCTCTTTAACTCCTCTTTTGATCCTATCTTTTTCTATCTCTAGGAGCTGGCTTCATCAATTGTTCAATCTAACCCTCTACTGACTTGTTTTGACTATCTACAAATATGCTGAGGTTTCCCCTATCTTGCCTAAATAAAAACACCACACCCAGCTTTACACCTTCAATTCCCTCAAGCTATCCCCCCATATCTATGCACTGCTTAACCTCTAGAAAGAATAGTTTACATTCACTGCCCCTACTTCCTCACTCATTGCTCATTTTTCATTTTTCAACTCCTTTGCCATCTGGCTTTCAACCCCCACATACTGCTGAAACCTCTCTAGAAAAAGTCACCATTGGTGCTGCTTTTTGTTTTGTTTGAGCCTGGCTCTCCCTATTCATCTTTCACCTGCCTGCTATATTTCCCAAACTGGAAGAGCAGACGCCACTCACAGCCTAATCCTAATACTGAACAGCAGGAATGCTTTAACTTGCTCCATTTTCCCCATGTGGGCCAGTTTGCCCTTCCTCAGACAGTCTGGTGGCCCTCCAGCCCTCCAGCCCTCCAGCCCCCAGCTCACCATATTGGTGCAGGACTTATATGGCATGGCTATCATATTGGTTTTAGCACCACTACAGCTCAGAACTCCAGAGCTTAAGCAATCCACCAATCTCAGCCTCCATACCAGCAGGGAATCTAGCTGTGCTGTATCAAGGCATAGTTAGTTACCAATATTTTCTTAACTGTTAAATACAGTGACCTGTTCTTAGTTCTCAACCTCTTTGTTCTTTCTGTAGCATATGACATTTCACCCCATGCCCCACCCCCACTTCCTTCCCCTTTCTTCTAGGTGATTCAGTGGATAGTGCTATACTTGGGAGTCAGCAAGCCCTTGGTTCAAATCTTGCCTCTGACACTTGCTATCTATGTGACCTTGGATAAGTCACTCAACCTCATTCACTTTCCTCTTCTGTAAATTAAGGATAATAATAGTGCCTACTTCATATAGTTGTAAGGAGCAACTGAAACAATACATCTAAAGTATTTTGCAAACCTTGAAGCCCTATATAAAACCAACTAATGCTGTTGTTATTGTTATTTTCCCCTACTACCTCTGCCTTTGTGACATTGCTCTTTCCTGGTTCTTTTCCCACCTGTCTATCTATTCTATCTCAGTCTCCACTGGTTCTTCTTCCTCTTCCAGTGTGCCTGTCCTTCAGGCTCTGTTCTCAACTCTTCTTTTCCTCCACTCTTGTCCTTGGTGATTTCATCCCCTTCAGTGGATTCATTTATGACCTCTATTTAGATAACTCCCAGATCTATTTTTCTACTTCCCATCTTCCCCCTAAGCTTTAGTCCTAGATTTCCAGACACCTTTTAGACTTCTCTATTTATATATCTGCTTCCACTTCAAACTCAGTATATCTCATATCATCATATTCTCTTCCCCTCACCCTGTTTTTGAGGCAAACTGGGTTAAGTGACTTGCCCAGGGTGACACAGCTAGTAAGTGTCTGAGGCTGGATTTGAACTCAGGTCCTCCAGATTCCAGGGTTAGTGCTCTAGTCTCATTTGTTATTCTCCTTCCCCCATATTCTGCATGTGAATACAGTGTATCTTCTAGTGGACCATAAGCTTTGTCAGCACAGGAACTGTCTCATTTTGTCTTTGCATCCTCAGTGCCCAGATATATTAGGAACTTACTAAATACCTGTTGATTAATGAGTAATTAGTTGAATTTTAGGAGGTAGTGTATTGTATCTGAAAGAGTCTTAGACTTGAGGTCAGGAGGCAAAATTGGAAAACCATCTTGGATACTTGGATTAAATGAGTGAAATGGGGCAAATAATTTCATCTCACTGAGCCTCAGTTTCCTCATTTATAAAATAGAGATAATAATACTTACATCACTGAACTCAAAGAGTGCTTATGATGAAAGCCTTTGGTAGAAAAACTTTTAAAATATGACTTAGTTGGTAACTTTTGGACAGTAGATCGAAATAACAGATGACCCTATATTTATTACCTCACCTTAGGACATTTTCATTTTGAGTGGTTAAAAGCCAAAAGAATGAATCTCTAAATTTGGAATTTTAGGCACTGGAGCAATGTTTTGGGGAGAGATGAACTTTTCTATCACCCCTAAGATAATCCTAAGGAGCTGGCTTCCTACTCTATCTCCCCATAAGCCTGGTTCTGGTCATGGGGAGGGGGAGGGATTGTGCACTATCCGTAAAGAAGGCTGGCAAAATCCCAGGCCAGCAAGGGAACACTGAAATCTTCGTGCTGCTGTTATTCTCTCCTTATTTGGAAAAGTACAGATTACCCCAAAAGGCACCGTGCCAATAAATACCTAAATGACCTCTCTAGGATCATAGATTTAGAACTGGGGGAGGACTGAAAGACCTTCTAGTTTAGTCTCTTCATATTAAAGAGGAAGAAGTTAAAGTGACTTGCCCTAAGTCATAGAGAAGTAAATGAAAGATTTGAACTCAGGTCCCATGACTGAATTCAGAGCTTTTTCTACAGTCATATGTTGTGTATAATTCTACCCTGGCCTCTGGCACGCATGAGGCAGGCTGTGTCACTGAGACAGGAAAAAATGATGACCAAAGAAGTGTGAGAAGCAGTGGGACTGAAATGAAAGCATTTGTTCTGAGTCTGGTTCTGACATTTTTTGTGTGACCTTAAACAAGTCATGCCACCTCTTTGGGTCTCAGTTTCCTCATCCATAAAATAAGGAAGATGGTATCTGAGGTCCTTCCCAACTCTAAATCTCCAACAGAGTTTTCCTCAGTAAAGATAAAAAATGGAGCAGTAAAGGGACTATGGAAAATTGTTTGCTCTAGCCCAGTAACGTTTAGAAGCAGAGGAGCCCCTGACCCAGCCAGGGCCATGCAACCAATGACCATTTGCTTCCTAGTGATACACGTAGGGTCTTAGCTGGGTAATACATCAAATCTCTTTTCTTCTACCAGAGGTGACCAACCCAGCATGCCTACTAAAGGTCCAGAGCCTCTATTCTCCATCCCAGTCCCAAATATTTCTGTTGGTATTTAGGGGGAAGGGTTCTCCCAAATATCAGAAATAATTTTTCTCTTTTCTGGCTGGCAAACAGCCTCCAGCAGCAGTGGCAAACTCAGTAAAACCAGCAGTGAGGGATTTTAAGGCACAATCAGGTTTAACCACTCCTCATAATGGGAGCCACATGGAGGAATCCCAGATTGGTCTGTTGCCCTCCTAGACGTGAGGCCATAGTGCACAGATGTTTAAAATGGGACTTTGATTCCATGTTGCCAGCCCACCTCTGAGATCTCACTTTCAGGTCCTGTTGAGTCAGACAATCTTTCTACCAGTCACAAGCTACAAGTAGTCACACCTTTCCATGGGGGATAGGGGGCAAAGTAGGGATGTTGTGGCTACCATGTTGATGTGTCTGAGTATAAAGCAGCTCACCTGTTTGGAGTCAAACAGGCACACAAAAATTGCTGGCCATCAGCATCACTAAGAAGAGCATTTTCATGGAATGATGGGGGGAAGGGGAAAGATTATAGGTTTTTCCAGTGCAACTGAGTCCAAGGCAAGGAAAAAGGGGAATTTCTCAGGGCCCTGGGAACTCTTTTAGCCTTATACTAGAGAGCAGAGTCGTATAGTGCCTGAATGCTGGACTTGGGACTCAGAAAGATTTGGATTTAAATTTATTTTCAGATATTATTAACTGTGTGACCTTGGATAAGTCACTTCTTTGAGTCCAACTTTCCTCACCTGAATGTGTCACTTAATAGTGTCACTTACCTCATGGAGTTGTGCATATCAAAAGAAGTAATGTGTGTTATTTTCCCTAAGAATTTATCAATTGATTTTTACAATAATCATTTTCCCTCCTACTACCTATCAATTGAATAATTTAAAAAAATTTTTCATATACAAAAATTTTCAGTGGATAGGCATAGTACAAATCTTCATATTGTCCCTGTCCAAAAATGTCTTGTTCTATATTTTAAGACCATCACCTTTCTGGCAGGA
Source organism: Gymnobelideus leadbeateri (assembly GCA_011680675.1). Lineage (NCBI taxonomy): Eukaryota > Metazoa > Chordata > Mammalia > Diprotodontia > Petauridae > Gymnobelideus > Gymnobelideus leadbeateri. Next base: position 130,800 of record WOXC01007472.1, on the reverse strand, counting down.
GGTGGGTGGTGATGTATTCCATCTTTAGTCCTTTGGACTGCAGATTCCTCATTGCATTGATGAGAGTTCTAAATTTTTTTAATATTGTTTTTTTCTTTATAATGGTGTTGTCATTGTATAAATTGTTCTTTGCTTTTTACTTGTGCTTTGTAAACCTTAAAGTGCTACATAAAGGTCAGTAACTGTTATTAAATGTCTGGCAAAAAAAGATCTATGGCTCCAGAGATCCCACTACTGGACATATACCTAGCAGAGGGCAAAGACAGAACCAAATGCCTCAAATTCATAGCAGGTCTTTTGTAGTAGCAAAAGATTAGAAACGAAGGTTATCTACTAATTGTAGAATGATTGAATAAACTACTGTATATGAGTATTTGTTGTTGTTCAGTCATTTTTTAGTCATGTCCAACTCTTTATGACCCCATTTGAGGTTTCTTTGGCAAAGATACTGAAGTGGTTTGCTATTTCCGTTTCCAGCTTATTTTACAGATGAGGAAACTAAGGCAGACAGGGTTAAGGGAATTGACCAGGATAACACAGAAAATTAGTGTCTGAGGCAAGATTTGAACTCAGGAAGAAGAATCTTCCTAACTCCAGGTCCAGCACTCTATACATTATGGTGCCACCTAGCTGCCCCAGTTTATGAATGCAGTGGAACATTATTGTTCAATAAGAAATGATGACCTTACACAGCTAGGTAGCTTTTGACATTGTTATCACCCTTTCCTCTAGGTGGTTCAGTGGATAGAGTACTGTGCCTGAAATCAGGAAGCCCCGAGTTCAAATTTGCCCTTGGATTTAACCCTGGGCAAGTTACTTAAACTTTAGTTTGCCTCAGTTTATATATACATACACACACATGTATACACACATATTCATATATACGAAATAAATTAATATGTTTGTATGTACATATATGCATATATGTATATATTTACATTGACATATGTATTTAAGAGTATACAGTCTGATAGGCTCCTGTCCTTTGTTCTGCCACCTCTTCCTTCCTCCCCTTTTCCTGATACCATCCATGTTGGAATCCCTGTTTCACCTAAGGTGTAAGGGGCAAGTCATTTGCTGAAGTTTAGTAGGAAGAGGAATACAGGTTAGCCAGAGGGGTTCAGTCTTTATAATAGTGAAGGAGCTGTTCCTTGACCCTTCTATTTTCTCAGGCTAAATAAGTGCCAGTATGTGGTGAACCTCCCATTCATCACCTAAGGCCAGAGAAAAATCTGCTGCCTAATTAAGCCTGATCCACAGGCTGAACAGATTAACCTGAGGGTTTTGGTGAACTGTATGCTGAAGGAAAGTAGCTGCCAATGTGGAGAATTTGGGAAACGGCAATATGAAGATCTCTTGGACAAATTTTTTAAAAAACAGAGAGTTGATGAACTCTCTACTTTTGAGGAATCCACAGAATTCTGTGGGAAGAAAATATTTCTAAATCCCATTTGTCCTCAAAATCCCTAAGAGGTTGTCATGTCCTTTTTACTTATCTTTGGTAAGTAAATAAGCTGAACAGGAAAAGGAGCTTTACTGGGGGAAAGTGGTCAGTCTTATTTTGATTAAAATTTGCAGACGGCTTTCAACTGGAACAAACTACCAGCATGAGAAATCTCATGTCTTTCAGCCTACTGTAGCTAAGCTGTTCTTATCTAATTCATATGATCTACCCACTTGCCAGGCTGTTACTTCCTTTTGGGTGCCTGCTCTCTGTTAAAGTCTGTAACAGAAACCTTCACTGCTTCAAAGGGAAATCTAATTTAAATTGGAAGCAGGGAGAGGAGAAGATTTTCTCTGGAATTAAAATAGAGATTTACAGGATCCAGTGTTAATGAGTCATTGTTACATTTTTAAGCTAGATTTTTATTCTAATCATACATTTTAAAACAACCATCTTCAATATAGACACCACCAATATCACCACCACCATCATCAACAGCAACAATATAAATGGAATAACTCCTATTTGCTAGGCACTGTGCTAAATTCTGTTAATGTCTAGGCTGCCTAGTCTTTCCAAATCATGGATGTCCTGAAACTACCCCAGTTTCAAAGCTTGCTTTGGGTCACTTTCCATTTAAAACTACAGCTCACAATAAAGTAAATGAGATTAGCCTGGCATCCCTTTCCTTTTTAAAAATTAAGTTATTTTTTTTTAATTAATGAAAATTTATTTTCTCTCCCTCTCATCCACTTAGCATGTATTCCCTAAAACAGAGATCCTGAGGCATTCTTGTACAGGGAAAAAATTTCCCCAATGCCAGCTAGAGACAATTGCTCTGAGGCTGAGCCTATATAAGACTAAGACAACATTAGTCTGATTGCTTCAGCCAAACAACCAGGTAATTTTAGGAGAAAAGCTATAGTCAATCAAAATTAATATTGGTTAGAGGAGTGTATACCAAAATTTATGGTTTTCATCCATTTTCTCCCATTTTTTTTTGGCATGAGCATCATGTAATCCCAACGCAAAACATCCAATATTTCCCAAACAATCTAGAGGTTCATCAGGTAAACATAATGCTTCAATAGCCAAAGTGCTATTTTCATTTTCTAAATTTGATTTTTTAGTAGCCCAGTTGAAGAGGAAGCCATAGCCCAGTCTACGATTCTCAAAAGAAAAAATAAAGGAAAACCAGAAGGATCCCAAACCAGGTTTCCTAAGGACCAAGCCTCCACTATAGTCCTCCTCCAATGGCTCATCATAGAATGGAAATAACTGGATTCGTAAAAGCTTTGTCAACAGAGTTTTAGCAAATTGGAAAGACTCTAAGTACTGAGCTGTTCATAGACTGTGTGGTTATTGTCCATGGATTGGTCTAGATAGGTCTGAGAGAGATATCATTTAATCCCATTTAATTCAATAGACATTTACTAAATGCTGCCTGTGTTCTAGGCAATGCACTAGGATCTGGGGATACAAAGATGACAATGATACTGTTCCTTCCTTTAAGGAGCTTATATTGGGCAAAGGTGGGGAGGAGGTTGGAAGGGGACACAGTACATCCTGTACAAAGATAAGAAAATACTAAATATATTCCAAGTAATTTCAGGGTGGGAGTTCATGAAGAGAACACTGATAACTGGGGTTATCAGGAAATCTCTCATGGAAGAGGTAATATTTGAGCTGTACTTTGAAAAAATCTAAGGTTTCCGAGAGGCAAAGGTAAAGAGAGAATGTATCTCGGGCATTAGGCACATAATGGAACAATGTCTACAAAAGGCTGGCAGCCAGGTGATGGACATTTTTGACCACAGCAACCCAGGAAGACCATGTATGATGAAGGTGTCTACTAGGGTCTAGAGGGCTTGAAATAGGCCTTACTTAAGGGAATATGCACAATGATGAAATCATGGATCTTTTGGCCAAAGTAACAAAGAAGTGACCCAACTTAAATTTTCTGGCTTACATAAGCTAGTATTCTTCCTTTTTTGTTCTAAAGTCTAAACCCCAGAACCAGTCAGGATGAGGTGGAACCAGGAAGGTGAATGAGGATTCAAAGGGGAGGCCAGCCCAAGGGAGCTCTCAAGGGAAGTGTAAACACGTGGAGTGGCTGGTGAAATGAGACTCAGGGTGGGTGATAGACCTAATGTTTAAAGCTTTGAAGAGAATCTGCGGGGCAGTAATAACAAAACACTTTGATGTCATTATGTACCACAGAATTTCCAGCTGACATATAAAGGGGGACACTCTCCAGGATGCAGCTGCTTCTCAGATCTGAGCCTGGTAAGAATTTGCCATAGGTGATTTCTCAGACTGACATCTTTGTGAGGCTCAGGGAATAATGCCAGGGAGGTTTGGAATCAGGAGGGGAGGATGTGTTGTCTTTATATGCGTCCGATAGTAACTTTTCTAATTTCAAAATAGCACAGTCTGTGCCCCACACAAGATGTGCTTTGAATCACAGCTGTACGAATCTTTGAGCTTCACTCATCTGTTTCTGGGAAAATGTAGAGTAGCACATCACAAAATGTTTTAGGAAAAAGACAAGAGGTCTCGTATTTTTCGGTTGTTGTTCTTTTGGCCAATTGTTCAAAAGGCTGAGCTGTGAAGAACTTGATTATTTGCTCTGCGAATGATCACAGGTTCATTTGAGCCTGTGACACCTGAATGAGTGCAGAAGGGCTTGTCATCTAAGGGGCAGATTCTCCATCATATACTGACCCCTTGATTTACCATTTTTTTTTTTTCAGTTCACCAGAGATCCTGGGTATGGGAAGTGGCCACTTAAATATAAAATCTGTTATGACCCAAATGATTTCATTTTGGATTCTGGGAACTCAGTCTTCATGATGTTACTCCAAAAAACTAGTGACTGGCTTCTCTTTCCATTTCCAAGGCTAGGCCCTCAAAAGACACAATTTGTCTCAATAATGGATTTGATTAAATCTCTTTGGGGAGAAATCATTGAAATAAAGCACTTGCTGCAAAGCGCCTCTTTCATAGAATTGGAGATCTAGAAATAGAAGAGATTTCAGAGGCCATCTACAACAACCTCCTCATTTTGCAGATGAGGAAACTGAGGTACTGTGAGGTTAAGTACCGAAGGTTATATAGGTAGTAAGCATTAAAGGAAGGATTTGAGCTAAGTCTAGAGTCAGTGTTCTTTTCTACTGTACCCTGTGGCCTCAATTCAATTCAATTCAATTCAATTCAATTCAATAAGTATTTATTAAATCTCTAATATGTGTCAAGGGCCAGCTAGGTGGTGCAGTGAATAAAGTGCTGGGCCTGAAGTTAGGAAGACCTCAGATACTTCCTAGCTTCGTGTCTCTGGGCAAGTCGCTTAGCCCTGTTTGCCTCAGTTTCCTCAGCTGTAAAATGAACTAGAGAAGGAAATGGCAAACCACTCCAGTATCTTTGCCAAGAAAATCACAAAAGGGATGACAGACACAACTGAAAGGATTCAACAACAACCCACTCCCATGCCTTCTACTTGCCAGATGCACCCTCCCCTACTCACCCTGCCCTTATCAACTCTGCCCTTAAGGGTACTAATGCCCCCAGAATGGCCTCTCCAATTCCTTACCCTCTCAAAACTTTTCTCTCCTCAGTAAGACTGATCACACCCAAGTGTTAGGAGAAAAAATTATTTGATTACACTAGTTCATATTCATAAGTGAGTCACTGATGACCATTGATACCCATTTTAAAGGAAGATCTTACTGATCTATTTGATTCTATCTTTTCAGCCTTGTTTCATATCACTCCCCTTCCACACTTTATTCTAGTGTTCCTGAACTCAGTGAAAATCCCTGTGCATTTGTGTAACCCATCCCTCCATGTCTGAAATCCATTCCATCCCCTCTCCGTAAGTCAGTAAACACTTATGAAGTGCCTACTATGTGCTAGACACTGTGCTAAGTGCTGAAGACACAAAGAAAAGTTAGAGTTTTGACTCTCAAGGAACTCAGTCTAATGAGCACAACAACATATAAATGACTGTACAAACAAACTATATTTAAATGAACTGGAAATAATTAATAGAGGGAAGGCATTGGAATTAAGAGACATCAGGAGAATCTTCCTATAGGAGGTCTGATTTTTACTGAGATTCAAAGCCAGAGAACCAGGAAATGGAGGTGAGGAGGAAGAGCACTCTAGGCAATGCCCAGAGTCAAGAGTTGGGAAGCTTTTTCTTCCTTCAAAGCTCATCTCAGAGTACATGTTCCCCCAAGAAGCCTTCCCTAGTCTCGCCAGTTTCTAATGTTTCTCCTTCCTCCAACTATGCTATATTCACGTAGCTGGGTCCATGCCATATCCGTCTTACTATATTAACTCTTTGAAGGCAAGGTCTGTTTTGTTTTTGTCTTACAACCCCAAGCACGTAGAACAGCATTTTGGACATAGGAGTTGAATTGACTTGAATTCAAACCAGTAGAATAAAATTAAAGAATGAATCCCATGCTGCAGGCTCCTGTAAAGGACCCTGAGCTCTATGTTGTAACTTGGGAGCCTTGCACAGTGTAGTTCTCCTTTAAATCAAAACTAGTAGAAATGCATTGAATTCATGGGCAGTTTAGTGGACTGCAAGTTCAAAATGGGTCAGCAGTGTGATGTGGCAACCAAAAGAAGGAATGTCATCTTGGGCTAATTAAGGCAAGCATAGACAGCTTCCAGGCAAAGGGAAGTGAGAGTCTGATTCTCAGCTGCCTGGTCACACCTCGTCTGGAGTCTGATGCTCAAGTCTGGGAAGTATGGTTAGTTGAATAAGAACATGATAAGCCAGAGAGTGTCCAGAGGAGGACAACTTGAATAGGAAGGGCTTTGAGTCTATACTATAGAAGATATAGTTGAAGGAACTGGGAAAGTTCACTCCAGAGAAGAGAATACTGGGGCGGCAAGGTGGCTCAGTGAATAGAGCACTGGCCCTGAGTCAGGAGGACCTGAGTTCAAATCTGGCCTCAGACACTTAACATGTACTAACTGTGTGACCTTGGGCAAGTCACTTAACCTCGATTGCCCTGCCTTTCCCCCTGCAAAAAAGACCAGAGAAGAGAAGACTAAGGAGGCAGGTAATGGGGTAGGGGTGGGAGTGGACAAGGGACATCTTCTAGTACCTGAAAGGCTGTTATGTGAAAGAGGCACTAGACTTCTATTTGGTCCCAAAGAGAAGATCTCTGAGGAATGGGTGGAAGTTGTTACAAAGGTTAGCTGTCAGGAAAAAAAAAATATCCTGATACTTGGAGCTTTCCAAAAGTGGAATAGATTGCTTGGAAAAGAGATGAGCTCTCCTTTCTTGGAGGTATTCAAACAAAGAATGGATGGCCATTTGACAGGTATGTTATAGTGATGATTCCTTCGATTTTGGGCCACTGAAGCAGCTTCCAACTCTCAAATTTCTGTGATTGTGATTCATGGGATCCAAAGATAAAAGAGTGGTTAGAGATAATAAAGTCTGATCCCATTATCAATAAATCAACAATCATTTATTAAATGTCTACTGGGTAGCAGAAAATGTTCTAGGTGCTGGGGATAAAAATCTGAAAGTCAAATGATTCTTGCCCTCAAGGAACTTATTTTCTGATAGGATGATACAACCAGGGGTGTGCTGGGGCCAGCTTGAACTAACTCAAGAGAGCTGATTGTAAGACTTTTCTCGGGAGAATTTATATCTCAAAATTCACAAACACTACAGATAAGAGTTTGATTTGTTTTGTTGACATCTAGACCTAAGAAAGTGGTGGAGAGGATGTTCATAATACAGACTAAATTTAAATGGTGTGTGTTTCATACAGTTCATTTTTCAGAGACAGTTGTAATACATTTACCCATATACCATTGAAATCAATGCATTTGGGGCATCAGTGGTCAGTTGTTTTAGTTTTAGTTGAGGCAGTCATAGGGGTGATGAATGGTGACATCAGGACTGGAGATGGTCATGCTTCTTCCAATACCAATATTGGTATTGACTTTGATTATTAATTTCAGAACAAGAGTAAAAGGTGAATGGAGTGGCAAGGTCCTGCCCTGGCAAGCCCTGATGTTCAGGTGGAAGACTTTTTTTTTACAGATAAAGAAACTGTAGCTCATAGTGGTGATTTTCCCAAGGACACACAGGAAGTAAGCAGCAAGTCTGAGGTTTGAAGCAGTGACTTCCTATGGTATCTTTTATAAGACCAAACACAGAAAGTTCTGGGGCAGTGAGGTGTCACTATGGATAAGACACTGGACTTGAAGTTAAAAAAAAATCAAATTCATGAGTTCAAGTCTAGCCTCAGGCACTTACTAGCTGCTTGACCCTAGGCAACTAATGTAAGCCTGCTTTCCTCAGTTTCCTCATCTGTAAAATGAGCTAGAGAAGGAAATGGAAAATTGCTCCAATATCTTTGCAAAGAAAACCCCGAATGGGTCACAAAGAGTCAGACGTGACTGAAATGACTGAAACACACACACAGAGGAAATTCTAGGGATTATTCAATTAGATTCTGGGTTCATTGTCTCTGACCAACGCATCATCATAGTCAAACTATCTCTGGGATCAGTGGGAATTGTGTGGTGAGCAATTTCATCACATTCATCACGGATTGTGTCAGACCTGCATGGGAGAAGGAGGGGGTTGTGGCTTAGAAGGGATGGGGTTGTTGGAACCAGAGAAAGTCTTTAAATGTGGAGAGAGATTCAGGAAATACTACGATTCCCACACCCCAGTGCATGTTGGGGTTCCATATGATGTTGCCACTTCCTGCCTCCCTTATTACAGCATCAATTTGTCATAGATCATCCCTGATTCACCAAATGTGGGCGACCTTTGCCCTACATTCTGTGTAGGCCTCTTTCTTCTCTGAATGTCTTTGATGAGGAGTACTGGTACCTCCTTGCATAGAATCTCAAAACCAAAAGGGGCATCAGAGGTCATGTAGTCCAATCCCAACTTGTGACCAAAAAGATTCTCTTCTACAGCATTCCCCTTTAGTGGCCATCCAACCTCTTCTGGGCAAGCTTCTTAGATCACAACCTTTTGTGGGTCAGATTGAGTGAACAAGGGCCTTAGAGGTACCTGCTAGGCGATACAGTGGATAGATGGCTGAGTCTGGCATCTGGAAGAACGCCTCAGACACTTACTAACAGTGTGACCCTGGACAAGCCACTCAATCTCTGCCCCAGTTTTTCAGTGATAAAATGAAAATAATAGCACCCATTTCCTAGGTCTGTTGTGAGGATTAAATAAGGTAATATTTGTAAAGGACTCCACACAATGTCTGGCACATAGTAGGTGTTACCTCTCCTATCATCTACCATGGAGGAGTTATGATATATTTGAAGAAAGAAATACAGATGTTATCATTTACATAATAAAATAATGGAACATGTCTATTCTAGGAAGAGATTCTGCTTTGGATTGGTTTGGGTTTTTTGGGTTTTTTTTTGCATTGGAGATGGCCACATACTTCCTATCCCTACCATTTATGATATAAAGCATAGTGATTAAGAGTGCTGGTTCTGGGGATAGAAAGACCTGAGTTCTAATCCTACCTCAGACATTAGCATTGTGACCCTGTAAGTGACTTAAGTTGTACTTCTGTTTCCTCACCTATAAAACTGGACCTATAAAACAACAACACCTATCTTCCAATAAGGGAGAATCAGTTGAAATAACTATGTACATCATCCTGCAGACCTTAAAGCACCATACAAATGCTATTTATGATTATATTTCCAAGTTGGTTGAACATAATTTCATGAACAGCCTGTTTATGTCCATGGGGTGATGGTAACTTACGTTTTTATTGCACTTCAGAAGTTTCAAAGCATTTCATACCCATCATCTCGCTTAAGCCCTACAACAAGCCTCTGAAATAGATACTAAAGCTATCATGTTCCCCATGTTACTGAAGAGGAAACTGAAACCACTGCCCAGAGAGCTCAGGGAAGTACTGGAGTCAGGAAGCTCTGAGTTAAAATCTGGTCTCAGATACTTACTAGTTGTGTGACTCCAGGCAAGTCACTTAATCCAGTCTGCCTCAGTTTCCTCCGCTGTAAAATGGGGACAATAACAACACCTACTTGCTAGGGTTGTTGTAAAGATCAAATGAGATGGTATTTGTGAAGCTCTGGATCATAGAGCTGGGAAGTATTGGAATGAGGATTGGAACTCAGGTTTTCCTGACTCCCATTCACAAATGGATCAAAGTTGTTGACAGCACCAGCTAACCAAATAGCCTTCATTGCTCTGGTCAAGGAGAAAAAGGGGGGGAGAGTAATTATTTCTTAACTCTCCAGGCCCTGAAGTCAGTAAGTGGTGTTAGCTGCTAGATTAAATATTCAGTCAAAAGGAGCCTAGGCTCACACGCTGGTAAGACAAAGAGTACGAAGTTCCAGTACAGTGGCCCATCTCAGCAGAGACTAGAGCCACCTGTCAGACACTTTTACAGGAGCACCACAGAACTCCAGCTGGGCAACTTGCCATCGAGACTGGCAAACAGCAGATTCCAAGATTGATGGCCAGCTGCTGATGTGGGGCAGCTGAGGGGCCATGGAGACAGCTGGGAATACTGTTGAATGGAACCAAGTTTTCTAAATGGCTTGGCTGTCATTCTCTCAGTCTATGGAAGGTTGCCTTGGGAAGTAGTGGGTTCCTCCTGACAGGAGGCCTTCAGATAGAGGTCTGATGACTCCTTGTATGTTGTAGATGGGATTCCCATTCACTTACGGATTGGACTAGATGACCTCAAGGAATCTTTCAGCTCTGAGATTGTGTGGTTTGGATGGGAGATCTGACATTGTGTTGGGTGGAGGGGAAAGGGGAATCCAAGCCAACTGAGAAATAGTGATGGGGCAACATAGAGGAAAGAACACTGGACCTAGAGTCAAAAGACCTCTATTTTAATCTGGGATCTTCCTTTATTAGTAACTGGCCTTGAGAAAATCATCTAAGTTTCCTCTTCTACAAAAAGGGATAATAATTGCACTCTCTACCTTAAAGGACTGTTGGGATTAAATGAAGTCAACTCAGTTTACCCATCTATAAAATGCAAATAGCAATGTCTCACAAAGTTGTAGTTAGGCTCAGATAACATCATGAACTTGGAGGCTTTGTAAGCCTCAAATATTGATAGAAACATCACCTAGTGTCATTATCTGAAAGGCAGATAAAAGTGTGAATAACCAGGAATGTGAGCTTGAGTCCAGTCAGACTGTCCCATATCACTAAGAAGAAATGATTTTGCTGAGGAGGACAGATTAAAGGAAAAATCCAGAAATGAAGGAGGACATTAAACATACCCCTATCCTCACGATAGCATGGATTTTTACATTAACAAGCAATAGTAATACATACTTATATAATAATGGCTATAACTTCATTTCTCACTAGGCTGCAATAGATATTTCTCCATTATGGCCCAACTTGGGTACCTTCCTCTCCTCCCACCACAAATTCCCCCTTCTACACCCCTCCTTCAGCTTTCTTTTCTTTGTTGTCTTCCTCTCCCCCACCCCATTAGAATGTAAGCTTTTTGAAGGCAGGGACTGTTTTGGTTGTTTATTTAGTTGTATTTATATTCCCAGCACACTTAGCACAGTTCCTGACAATAAATGCTTGTTGACTGACTATCTGTGCCAGATCTGAGTGTGTCCCTTTATGCACCTCTGCAGTGTCCCATGAGACCTTGTCTTGGCAAAATGGTGCCCTTCTGGGGGCACCCTGCTTGAGTCACTTTTCCTGTGCTTCTGTGCTTGGTTAAGTGGTCTTGATTAAGTTTGCTGAATTATATTGGCCTGAAAACCATCTGGGCATTAGGGAACGATAATATTTAAGAGGCAGGTGATGGTGATTTAACATCATCAACAGCAGTATCTTTGATAATACTTTCTGAGTCGTTCCCTAATCTTTATTTATTTTTGTCTTTTTGGAGGGGGGAAGGTAGGGCAATTGGGGTTAAGTGCTAGCCCAAGGTCACAGCTAGTAAATGTTAAGTGGCTGAGTGTGGATTTGAACTCAGGTCCTCCTGACTCCAAGGCCACTGCTCTATTCACTGTGCCACCTAGCTGCCCCCCTTCCCTAATCTTTTGGGGCAGTCAGATGGTATAGTGGATAGAATGCTGAGTCAGGAAGACTTGAGTTCCAATATGGCCTCAGACACCTACTAGCTGTGTGACCCTAGGCAAGTCACTTAGCCCTACTTGCCTCCATTTCCTCTTCTGTAAAATGAGCTGAGAAAGAAATGGCAAATCACTCCAGTATCTGTGCCAAGAAAACCCCAAATGGGGTCAGAAATGACTGAACAACTAATCTTTTGGGGTTACCTAGTTCAAAGGTTGAGGGACCCTTCTAGATCAGAGTTTGAGGAACCCTGACAATTCATTTGGGAATCATATTCCTGCTAAGGGCTTCCCAGGCAGTCAAAGCTGGTCCTCTAAGCCTTGCTATAAAATGCACTACTGTCTGGCTTCACGGTCAGACTTCTTCAAAGGGCAAGTGGGCATTTGCCAGGTGACCTGTGAGTAACTTGTCCTTTTTGCTCTATTGTAGAGGGGATCTGTGTGAGGAGGGGAAATAGTTCAGGGAGGAGGGAGCAGCAGGGGCCTGATCATCTGCCAAGGGGCAAAGAATCATGGGAATGTGCCCAACCCTGACTGTGTCTGGACTTGTAATGGCTTTGAATGGCCAAACACTGCTGCAGACATCTTGCTCTCTGCCCATTAATCCCGATGACAAGTTCCAAATTTACAGAGGGATGGTCCTTTTGCCAGATCATTGCTAATCTATACACTGACATTAATAAATGGAGCTTGGCTTTTCTGTGAATAATTAGTGCCTAAATATAGCTAAAACAAAAAAAAAATCAGTTTTTGGCTTCTCTACCGATTTAAAAATTATGACACACCATTTTAGGCTTCCACTACCCAAAAATATGTTACTTGGGAGTGGATTTACCCAAATTGCCCTCCATCTCTCTTGGCCTATCTGCAATATTTACTACCCAACCTTTGCAGCTTAAAACACATTATCCAAAGTCTACTTGGCCAATAGGAACAAGTGGGTGCTGGACTTTGGGTCCAGGAAGACTTGGGTAATATACTACTTAAATACTGAAATATTACTTAAATACTACTTCAGAGATTTACTTGCTGTGTGACCCTGGCTTAGTCACTTAACCTCTCTCAGACTCAGTTTCCTCATCTGTAAAATAGAGATAATAAAACCACCTATCTCATAGGATTGCTGTGAGGATCACATGGTTCATGACATGTTAAAATGTCTAAAGGGCTTGGCAAACCTCAAAGCACTATGTAAATGTTAACTATTATTATCACTCTAGTAAACTGCCTTGACTCTCCTTTCTTGGAACTCCTGTGGTAGTCACTGCTTGTATGGGATGAATACTCATTGAAACTTTGAAGTGAGAGAAATGTGTCATGGATGCCAGGCTACCCTTTCTCTCCCTTTTCCCTCCTTTGAATACTGCTTCTCCAATCCTATTTCAGTTGAACACTACTTTTTCTCCCCATCTCTTCTCCTACCACCATTGCCCACCCCAATTCTCTGAAGAAAGGAAATGGTATCAGTCACTTGTGCTGTAGGTTGAGTAAATTTAACTACCATAACTACTCCTATTTATATAGCACGTTAAGATTTTCCATAAACTGTTTTTTTTTCTGATAGTTATTCTGTGAAATAGTTACAACAAGGGTTGTGTTGTTGTTGTTGTTGTATAGATGTGAGATTTCATTGATGAGGAAGCTCCTTCTACCACTGCAGGTCAACATCCATTCTTCAACTTAGTGTCTCAGAGAGAGCTATCTCAGGTACTTAGAAGGTAAGTGGCTTGCCAAGGACCAAACAACCGGTTTGTATCAGAAGGGAGACTTGAACCCAGGCCCTTGTAGACTTATAGCATCATAGATTAGAGGTGGAAGAAATCATAAAGTCCATCAAGTTCAGCCCTCTCATTTTACAAATAAGGCAACAGTCATAGAAAGGTTTAATGACTTGCCTTGGATCACACAACTACTATGTATCTAAGGCAGGATTTGAACTCAGGTCATACTAATTCCTTGTCTAACTGTCTAACCACTCTGCCATCTAGCTGCCACACTTGGCATGGAAACTAGTTCGCTACCCATTATGTCACATTAACTTTTAAGTACAAGTATTATTTCAATTTTATAGATTAGGAAATTGAGACATAGAGTATTAAGTGAAATACCTAAGATTACTCAATTAAGCACTAGAGTTAGGATCTGAAACCATATTTTCTGACTCCAAGCCTAGAGGTTTTGCATCTTATATGTTTTTATATTCTTAAGATGCCTTGAGAAGTTGCCCAGACCATGAAAGAAACACTGAACTTGTAACCAGAAGACCTAGATCTAAGTCATGGTTCCACTGCTTGCTTATGAGCTGCGGCAAGCCATTTCAGTTTTCTGAAACTCAGTTTCCCTATTGTGAAATAGGAATAATGATTAGACTAAGATTACCTATTAAAAAATATGAGCTATTTGTTTTATATTGTCAGGTCTCAATAAATATGTGATTAAATTCAGCTAGGTTCCCATTAGTATGAATAATAAATCTCCTGAAGTGGCAGCATTATTTTAATTCTCACTGCATATTCCAATTGGGTCAAAATCAATGACCATATTTCATTTTTTAATTTTTCATAGTATTTTATTTTTCCAATTACATATAAAGGAAATTTTCACATTCATTTAAAAAAAAATTTAAGTTCCTAATTTTCTCTCTCTCTTACCTCCCCCCTCCCTAAGACAGTACGCAATTTGAGATATGTGTAACCATGTAAAACATCTTCATGTTAGTCATGTGAAAGAATAAACAGGTCGAAAGAAAAAAATATTAAAAAAATAAAGTGAAAACAGTATACTTCAATCTGCATCCAGACTCCATCAGTTCTATGTGGAAGCACTTTCCATCATGATTCCTTTGGAATTGTCTTGGATCATTGTATTGCTGAGAAGAGCTAAACCATTTGTAGTGGATCACTGCACAGTATTGCTGATACTATGTACATCATTCTCCTGGTTCTTCTAATTTCACTCAGCATCAGTTCCTAAAAGTCTTCCCAGGTTTTTCTGAAGTCCACCTGCTCATCGTTTCTTATAGCACAATAGTATTTCATTACATTCATAAACCACAATTTGTTCAGCCATTCCCCAATTGATGGCCATCCCCTCAAATTCCAATTCCTTGCCATCAGAAAAAGCTACTATAAATATTTTGTATATGTGGATCCTTTTCCCTTTTCTATGATCTTTTGGGGATAGAAATGACTATATTTTATATAATTATAATTTTAAATAGTATGAATTTGAATACATGCCACAAATTCATGGAAATCAATTATTTGCACTAATTGGGACTTGACTGTACTTACTTTTTGTGGGAGTATTTGTATTTTAAGCTTTTCCTCTAATTAAGAGATAAAAAGCTTTGTTCCATATTAATTTCAGGTATCAGTGAGTTTATGAAGAAAATAGTTTGGGGGATCAAAAGTCTGCGTCATATTCCTGAAGTTTAATGCTATCCTAGCTTAGGCTCCTACTACCTCTCACCTGGACTATTGTCATAGGCTCCCAACTGTTCTGTTGGCTGTCAATTTCTCCTCTCACTGGGCCATCCTCTGCACTGCTGCCAAACTGATATTTGTAATGAAGTCCATTTGACTTAGTCATGGTCATTTTTGACCATGTGACTTCATCATTATGGAGCTCTAAAGGCTCTGGGTTGCCCGTAAGATAAAATGCAAATTCTTTTTTGTCCCATGTTTCAAGTCCTTTATGATCTGGGTGCCATCTACTTTTCTGAGATAATTACAAATCACTCACTCTCCCTCACTCTGCATAGCAGCCAGATTGGCCTACTACCTCTATCCCATACACAATATATCTCCCAACTTGGTTAATTTGCAGGCTATCCCCCATGCTTGGAATCTATCCCCTCCTTGCCTCTGCGTCTTGTTGCTCAATCATTTCTGACTCTTTGTGATCCTTGGCAAAGATACTGGAGTGGCTTCCCATTTCCTCCTCCAGTTCATTTTACAGATGAGGAAACTGAGGCAAACAGGGTTAAGTGACTTGCCTAGGGTCACATAGTTAGTGTCTGAGGCCAGATTTGAACTCGTCTTCCTGACTCTAGGAGATACCCACTTCCTCTTAGAATCTGAGAAAATCACCTAGGTCACAGTTTTCTCATCTATGAAATTGTGTGTGTGTGTGGAGGGGTGTGGGGGGTGGTGTTGGCTAGATGACTATGAAAGAAGGAAAAAAGGAATGAATAGGAAAAAAAAGAATTTAAGTGCTTACTATGTTCCAGATACCATGCTAAGTTCTAGGGATGAAAATACCAAAAAAAAAGTACAACAGTCTTTGCCCTCAAAGAGCTGTGAAGCTTGGATTCAGTCAAAGGGCCACACTTGAGGGGCTAGAGAGTCCCATGTGGCCTCGAGGTCCCAGGTTCCCCACCCCTGTTACAGATAAAGGGCTTTGTGAAACTTAAAAGTGCCCCATAAGTGTGGACTGTTATTGTCATTATATTCTACTCAATAATCACTTTTATTGAATGTGTGGTAGACCTCTAATGTCTTTTTTAAAAGTTTGTGTCAATGGGGATCTTCTAAGCACTTAAAAGAAAAATTTACAATCAGATTCAGGGGGCTATGAAATATTATTTGATTCTACCTAAGACCCAGATGCAGACGTACCTATTGGAGCTGGCCATACAAATTGAATGATTATATTTGATATAAAAATGATTGGGAGTAGAGGGAAGGATCAAGTAGGTTCTGTGCTTTTGGCCTAAGCAGCATTTAGGCTGCAAGCAGGATCCCAAGAGATGGCAAGCTGCTTCCATTCCCTTTCCCCCTGTCTCATATATCATCTCCCCCAGGTCACCAGGCAAATGCCCAGGAGCTCTCTGAGCAAATTATATGCTGCCCTCCCTCCCCCCCAAAAAAATCTCAGCCTGATTCCCATGTATTTTTTTTATTACTTTTGTTTTATTTCTCTTTGAAGAGAATTTCATTATCCTTAATTAGATAGCCCCTCTGGTTTTTTTTACATCATCTTTATTTTTGAATATAGCCTCCCTCTTCTACACAAAAAGCCATCCCTTAAAGCAGAGAATTTTAAAAAGAAAAACTAACGAACCCAAATAATCGAGTCAGACAATGTTCCAAATCCACAGTCCTCCACCTCAGTAAAGAAATCCCTATTGTGAAAGATGTCATTCTATAGAGTAGTGTTTTTCTCATTGCTACCCCAATCCCTAAATGTGTATTCTTAGAGGTCATTGACTAAAGTGATTTTTACCAAAGATCAACAAGGAATGCACCACTGTTATACTTATAAGGGCCCCAGGATAGAACTACACACAAGTTTTCTGGACGCAAGTTTGGGTCTTAGACTTCAAAAAGGACCCCTTCTCATTAATTGAACATGAATGACATTTTCTGCATTCGTGCAAGCATAGATCAGCATCTTAAATGCTCTTGCATGCGTCTAACCCTCATCCCAATTAGTCACAGTATTTAATCTCCAGCTAAGAGACAAGCATCCTTTGTAAGGTTTTGCATCACGGCTCCTTCTATCCGATTTTGGTACAGCCATCTCAGCTTTGAAATATACAAACCCAATTAAAGTGTGTCTAGCTTTTAGGAAAGCTGAGGGGGAAATGACCTTTGACATGAGGTTTGTTTTTTTTTTATCATCTCTGCATCAACCATTTGAGTTCTTGCCACCTCGGTTCTAATGCTGAAAGCTCAAGATTTTGTTGTGTGTGACATACCATATGGCCCCGGACCTCAACTTGAGTTCAAAAGGGAATTAACTTTGAATCAAAGATCACACACACACACACACACACACACACACACACACACACACACACACACACACACATTCTCAGGGTCTATTTCTCCCATGGAAATGTTTTTGCGAGTTTTTGCAAAGACATTTTTTTAAAGATAAAAGGCATAGATATTTCTTGCATCTTCATTTTCTGTCAATCGAACTGTCAGAAATATCCACATTGGAGCTAAAAAAACAAGTTAGCATGCTATTTCAGGAACTTCTCTCCCAGCCAAACACCAATGATCTACAAGTGCCATCACCCTCTTTGGGCCATAACCTACCTCTTGAAATTCACTTACTGTGTACAAGCAACAATATTTTAGCATAGAATTCTGCTGCCAATCACAAAACCCAGAATTGTTGCATCTAGTGGATGGTTAGAGATGATGAAATGTTTATTGAGTGTCTGCTGTGTATACAGCCCCATGCTGGGTCCTGTAGGTCTGGACCATGTTCTATAATTAATTCTCCCAGATAATCAATTGAGTTTATTCATGCCCAATTCATTCAGGCCTTGGCATAAACCATCCCTCCGCCTTTCTTTGTGCCTACTCATACGTAGCAGCAACCACACTGGCATACCCAGGATGGCTGCTAGGACAAGTACTTAGATCTGCTTTACTAAGGAAGATAGCTATTTAAGATGTCAACAATCTTTTTTAATTTCATTCACTAGTTCAGGGGAAAGTCAGCATCCTGAATGAACTTCAGAGAACACACAAACAGAGAAAATACAAGCAGAAATATAAAGACCAACAGACAGGGCTCTAACTGCCTGAATCAACTATACACTTTATACACCTATCTGTATCCATTGAGCCTTTACATCTGAGAAGTCAAGGACCTCTGAATATATGGCCACTCATAATCTTGACCAGGAAATCACAAGATACTTCTCATAAGCGAGCCCCCAAAGCAAAATACCAACTCAGAGTATACATACACTTCTCAGGGCCAGGAGGCATCACAACTCTCATGACTCAGTGCCTAATTAGAAATTAACAAAAGAGGTGAAAGCCTTCCAATGAGCAAGCCTCCCTTTATGGGCTCCACCTGAGATCTATTAATGGGTGGGGAAAGATCTTAAATCCCATTAACACTACACCATACCCCATCCATTCTTCAAAATCTCCTCCTCCTTTTTTCCTCCTCCTCCTTTTCCTTATCTTCCACCTTCTCTTTTTCCTCCTCCTCCTTCTTCTTCCCCCTCCTCCCACTTCTTCCTTCTACTCAGCTGTCTTATTGAAGCTCTATGTCTGGAGTATTATATTCATGCCTGGATATCACATTATAGAAAGAATGTTGACAAATTGGAGAATGCTTAGGATATCCAGGATGGCAAGGGGCCCCAAAATCACAACATAGAGAAGATCAGTTTAAGTAACTGATGATATTTGACCTGGTGAAGAGAAGGAATAGAGAAGGGGAAGATTGGTAGTCACTTTCCAATATTTGGAGGGAATACATTGATTCTTCTTAGCCCCAGAGGACTGAGAAAGGTAAATTTAAGCTTGATTTCACAAAAGTTCTGTAACAAATAGAGGTGTCTAAAAGGACCTCAGGAAGTAGTGGATTTCCCCTAAATGGAACTCTACAGACAGAGGCTGGACAGGTACCTCTCAGGATCTTACAAAGGCGATTGCTCTTCAGGTACAAGTTGGTTTCTGAGGTTACTTCCAATGCTTAAATTCTGGGAAAGTAAACACTTGCATGTTGTGCCCTATCCAGGTGTTAACACAGCAAGCTCTCTTCCCTCATGGTTGGCACCTGAGTTTGGAACCCTCCTTAAAACATGTCCCTACCTTAATTCCTAGTGCCTTATCTTCTTGGAAAATTGCTGTGACAGCGTCATCATTTGATTATTTTTTTTGCAGGGTGGGGGGGGTAGTATTGACATAAACCATTTACTCAAGGTTTTTAGTGCATAGTATTATTTATTCAATATCTATTGAAGGAAATTAATTAAATAAGGCATGACAATGGAGAAACAGGATGATATAGAGAAAATAGCATTGTATCTAGACTTTCCCCCACCAATAGAATATAAGTTCCTTGAAAGCAGAGACTGTTTTTTTACATTTTTGCCTTTGTGTCTCCAGTGCCTAGTCTAGTACCTGGAATATAGTAGGAGTTTAATAAATGTTTTTTGGATTGGATTGGACTTAAGAGGACCTGAGTTTTCTAGTTCTGATACATACTATCTGGTTGATTTAGGCTTAGTCATTTTGTAGTGCCTTTTGGTATTTTTATTCAGAACAGGATGCTGGAGACAACTGTCTGTTGGAGATGGATGCCTGCATATAGGATATAACACACATCTATACAAACACTCACATTGAATACATACCACTAAATAACAAAAAAAAATCTGTAGTAAGGGAAGTTATTCTGAAAATTCACTTAGGAGAACGGTGCTCTCATTACAACTTTCCAAGAGGGAAAGTATATATGTAACAATAAGACCTGGTGGTAGGCTCAGAGGGGCTAGAGAAATGTGTATGCTCCTTTCCCACTAAGTTCTAAGTCTCAGTTCTGGACCTGTGCACACATATGAAGTAATTCAAACCTAGAGGAACCTGTCTTTGAAAAAGAAAATGTTACATATTTTTGTCTCATTGTCTCTTTGGTTCCTCTCCAATCAAGAGCACCCAAGAGAAATTATTGAAAGCTTAGGCTGTGCCTATTGCCAAGGGTTTCCCCAAAGTGTGGGACAAAAACATAAACCAAGTATAAGACAGCTATTAATTCCTCCAAAAGAAATGCTAAATACATAGGTCTCATAAACATGTATGACAAAAATAGTTTCAGGAAGCAATAATAATAATATAATTACTGTTACATGTTATCCTAGAAGGTTCATTCTTAAAACATCAAGATGTGACAGGATTTCTGACTACTGAACACATTTTATATCTCATCCAACCCTACAATGCTCAAATATTTTCCTCTAGGTGCATGTCTTTGGCAATCCACACCATTCTTTTTGTTAGTTAGCTTCTCCTCCAAAAGGGGCTGCAATGAATGTGGAGAGGACATTTTTTGTGGTTAAGCTGATATGGACTTCATACTCAGGGTCTTCTGGCCTCTCAGTCTTAAGACTGATTGCAAAGTCGAACACAACCACTTTGGGATTATTGTTCTGTTACCTATGATAAAAGAAAACACACACACACACACACACACACACACACACACACACACACACATACACACAGCAGAAGGTCAGCTGGAGCCTTAAGGCCCAGGCTTAGATCCTCTACCTGAGTCCCTGCTAATTTAGCAGCCATGTGCCTATGGCTACCAAGCTGCTGAGTTAATGGAACTGGTGTAGCCCCTCTCCTATTCTCTCAAAGGAACTCTACAAAGGTACAACTATTTGTCACATGGATAAGTAGGAACAAGAGAGGGTACTGATGAGGTACAGGCTCTGGGAACCCCCGTTGAGCTCTGATTAAATCATCCCATTTGATGAGGCATTTGCATGAGGCCATAAGCCTTACATTATGGCATAGTCACCAGGATTACAAAGCATAGTGCCGCTATTTGTTCCAGGATCCATGGCCATTTGGATTGAGATTGTAAGGCCAAGGATTCTAGAGGGGTGGAATGTAATTTGAATTTGAAGACCTTTTTTTGTATAGGCAAGTAAGCAGGTACTTAGCACCTTGTTTCAGGTTAAGCAAAGGTAGCAGATACTTAGCACTTAGTAATTCCCTGTTGGGAAAACAGAAAGTAAGAACTCCTGTCTCCTGTTGCTGACTTAACAGGAAGGGGTTGGCTGAAACAGGAAGCTAATGCTATGTATATATAAGGAAAAGCTCCAGAGAGGCACAATCAGAATTTCTTGGGACCAGCACCTGGAGGCAGAGCAGCTATAGAAGAGAGAATGGAGAACTGAGCCAGAATTTTCTGAGAACTTGTGGTGGGGGAGCTTCTTCTGAAGAGGAGCCCAGGAGGCTGAAGAGGAGCCAGGAGCTTCCCCCCACCCCCCAGCCCCAAGATAAGGTGATTCTGATTTTTTTTAACAAGCTGTAGAAGACTGAGGAAGCATGACTGGGATGCTAAGGCTTTGTATGTTTGTGGCTTGGTTGAGCCTTGAATTTCCAGGAACAGAAATTGTGAAGGATTTGAGATGGACTGGACCCTGTGAACTTCAGTGGGGAGCAGGACTTACACGGAGAGCTAGACAAGGAACTGGGAGCTGTCCGCCTTTGAATCCAGGTGACTGGTGGACTCAGGTAGGAGTTGCCTGCCTTGAATCAGGATGAAAAGACCTTTCTATGGGTACTGAGTAGTGATGAAATTGTAGTTTACTAGTGACCTAGGGGTGGAGGGTCTGTGTATTTTCTAATGATTTTACTTAGTGATTAATGATACTTAGTAATTGAGTGGGAGACTTTGACTATTGTACTTTGAGATGATTGTTCTTTGTTCAAAACTTTGTGGCCACTGTAGTGGAAACTATGTGGCCATTTTAATGATGAGCTGTTTTGAATACTATATTGTAGTTTTCTGTGATAAGTTGTAATATTGTGAATGCTTTTGGTTTTCTGCGAATGTTTTGTTTTGATTTATTATGGAATAGAGTGTTCACTATACTGTAATCAGAACCTTAAAAGCTGTTCACAGTAGCATTCTTCTGGAAAGCGGATCATGAGTGGTGTTACATTATGCCCTCATGCAAATACCTCATCAAATGAGATGATTTAATCAGAGTTCAAGGGGGTTCCCAGAGCCTGCACCTCATCAGTACCACTGTCAACTCCTATGTATAACAGAACTCCCCCGCTTCCCTCAGGATACCTCAAAGACCACGCAGGATACACGGACCAAGTGAGGGTACCATTATCAATTTGCATATTAAGTATTGGAAAGTCTAGTATCTTCAATTTGAGATTAAAATTAAAAATATAAATCAAAGTTTGGATATTTTCTTCTCATACGCCAAGGGATCCTATTGTTTATTTTCCTTGAATGAATGCTTTCCACTGATTTAGCCACATCCTACTTAGCAATGCAAAAATGATTGTCTTCTTAAATACAGGCTCAGCACATTTTTGGTCACAAATATAATGGAGGGGGAGAATACCCAAAGTTATGATTGAGAGGTGAGCAAAATAGTGCAAAAAACTCAATTTTCAAATCATATGTGTGTATGTGTGTGTACATATATATAATATATCATATATATCATGTACATATATTATATATAATATATCATATACTATATATGTATATATTATATATATATATGATATATTATATATATATGGAGGGAGAGAGAGAGAGAGGAGACCTTATAGATCACTAAATCTGATCATCTTACTTTATTTTTTTTTTTTGCCTTTTTGGAGGGCAATTGGGGTTAAGTAACTTGCCCAGGGTCACAGGGCTAGGTTTTTGTTTGTGTGTGCATTGTGTCTGAGGTCCGGATCCGAACTCAGGTCCTTCTGACTCCAGGGCCTACGCTCTACTCACTGCACCACCTAGCAGCCCCCCATCTTATTTTATTGATGTGGAAATAGGCCCCCCCCCCAAAATGAAGCAATTTATCTAAAAATACACAGTGAATTAGTGGCAGAGTCAGAATTAAATTCTTTTTGTCTCCTCCTCTCTACTACCCCTTCTTCCAGGATGGTGATTTTGATACCAAGTCATGCTCATTACTTATAAATGAATCATTTGTTATAATTCAGATTTAATTGTCAACAGTTAGAAATCCCCTCATGGCTAAGGAGATTAGCTCCATTTTTCAACAAATCATAAAATTAAAGATTTCTTCTCTATGCCTTTAATTTATTTTATCGGGAAATTCTTTTATATTCAGGATATGATGACATAATGGGAATCTATTGAGAAAGGCAATAATTTCATTAATGCTTTTTTGCCACATTTTAGGAAGGACATAAACAGAGTGGCCCATAGCGATGGTGAAAGAACTGGAAACCATGCTAGTGCCATCCCATAATTTTGAATCATGAGTCTGAGATTTCTTTATAAATCAAATATATGATCAGGGCAAAGGACAATTCAAAAGGAATGCTGGGTAAACACTGACATGATCTCTTCCCTATTCAGCATTCTCACCCACCTAAGAATGTAGATATTATATCCATTGGCCTTCCCATGCACATATAGGATAACAGGGGAAATAAGAGATGAATAAAATCCATCCACAGTCTTAAATATTCACTGACCTCTAAGTTTCAACCTCCCTATTTACCTTTAGCTAGAGGTTTTTGTCATTGGCTAGAGAGGAACCAAAGTAAAAAGTTAGATTTTCTTTCATTTTTCTAGCTTAGTCAGGTATCTCTCCAGCCCTGTCTAGTTTCAACTCCACGAAGCAAGATGCCCCTCCCAAGCTAAACTCATCACTTCTAATCTATTCACCAAGCTGCCAACTCTAGCCTTGATGGACACTACCTCCCTTAGCCTGCTCTCCTCTGATTGGAGGGCTACAGGGAGGAGTACCAAACTCCTCCCAATGCATTCCTTTAGAGAGAGTAGAAACTGCCCTCTTTTCATCTGCTGTTTTACCAAGTTTCAACTCCAAGGAAGGAAATGTCTCTTCACTGGTTGGCCCTGGTCCCCCCAGCCCCTACCCACACCATTTTCCTGCCTTTTTTTGTATGTTATGTGTTGTAAGCACCTTGAGGGTAGACTTCTTTTTATTATGTGCTTAGCACATAGTAGGTGCTTTAATAAATGTTTATTAGATTAGATTATTGGATTGGTATATGCCCAACTTGAATCACAAACTAGCCTGAAGGATGAGGTAGAAGGAGGCAACATCTTTAAAAGTCACACATTAAGTAATCATCTAAGAAATAAAGGAAAGTCTTATCAGATGGAGAAGAGTATGACCATTAGCCAAAGTGAGTTATCTTGGATTTCCTTCTGGATCTCAGGTCACTCTAATCAGACTGACCATTCCTATGAATTCACTCAGTTCAGAAGGTGCAAGTCAGCATGCTCAGTGTCTATGGGGCAAGTCAAGACAGAACGGGACAGAAGAGGGAAGAAGGCACTTGGAGTCAGAGGGCCCATGTTCAATGCCTCAGTTCTGCTGTCTGCAATGTTGGATAAGTTGCTTATGGTCATAGTATTTAGAGCAGGAAGGGATGTTAAATGTCATGTAGTTCAAATTTACAGATGAGAGAAATATCACCTCCAATTGCAGGTAGACCTCTCAGGCTTTATGAAAGGGAAAAAAGCAAATCCGTGTGCCTCAGTTTCCTATCCTGTAAAGTAAGGGAGTTGGACTAGATGACCTCTAAGCAAGGTCTCTGCCTTCTCTAACACCCCACCATCTTTAGAATTTCCCACAAATACCCATGGCTGTCCCCCATTCCCTACTTCCATTAACCTCTTGTTTGCAGAAAGCATCTCTATCTGTGGTTGTGTCATACTTCCACACTCATTTAGCATTCCTTTATCTACTCAGTGCATTTTTTTCAGGCTCAGAAAGTTCCAGGCTAATGCAGCTCTGGAGGATTTTTTTTTTTAATGTTTCATTTCTTTCCTTTTAGGATCTGTGCCCTAGTTGTTCTGGGAAACTTGTGACCTCTCTGTGTTTTTAATTAGAAGATGTCATTTTTCCATGGCAACCTATCTTGATGTCACAAATAGAGAATCTGTAAAATCAGTTTCCCTGTAAGGGGCTGAAGACTTGGAATGAGAGCCAGTCCCAGGGAATGCTGATGCCCAGGCCCTGGAAGTTCTGGCATATTGGCAAAGATATTCCATCCAGATGAATGGGGCTAGAATAGGGAAACACTGCTGGGAGTCAGTGCCAAAACCAGCAGAGAATACAACCAAGGACCCCTTTGGCGTGGGCCTTATAAAACAAAGTTCTTGACAATGACAGTGCAATCATGTGAACTTTCTGATTGGCCCAAGGATAAAATTACATCAGCCATGAACCACAGCATCTCCCTGGGGCCTTGGCTTTAAGATGTGATAATTTTACAGAAGCTAATAATGATATTTATTACAGCAACAACAATATGAAATGGATGAAATCAATGCAAATTCCATGGTGACCAAATCTGAACCAGGCCTTTGACTCTCCGTCCCCATACCACACCCTGTACACCGAAGGGAATCAAAAGGGGAAAAAATCTTAAGGAAACTATGATGGATAAATAGAAATACGTAATACACAGCAACAGACATTAGAGCTCAAAGGAAATGATAACTAAAATGAAGTCATTTGGCAAAAGTGGCCTAAATATTACCCAAGAAAGCCCAGATTGCATAATTATTTGAAAATACATTAAGCATCATTTTCATCTAGAAAGAAAAATCTTGTTTTAGTTTATACAATCACAGTGGTTCTACAAATACATCCTTTAATTGTCTCAGTAAGTTGCCTGATGAATAATCCTTCCTTTAGCACTTAAGCAAGACAAATAAACATTAGAACAAATCCAGAATCATCAGTTTAGTGGAATGGCCACTGAATGGGAGCCAGGACACCTGGGTGCCATTATCAGATCTAGGGTTAAATGCATGTGTGGCCTAAAAGCACGAAGATAACCTCTTTGGACTTTCCTTTTCTCACTCATAAAACAAGAGAAATTATCTTTCCCAATATCACCAGGCGACCTCACAAGGCCACTGCAGAGAAAAAATAGGATGAAATATTTGAAACTCAACTGGTCTTTTCTAGAAAGGGCATTGAATAGATAAAAGGGCATAGGATTTAGAGGTAGGAAGAACTGAAAAGATGAATTTTAGGACAACCATTTAATTTTAAAGATAAAGAACCTAAGATGTACAGAGGTTTAAAAAAAAACTTACTCAGGGTAAAAAGTTAAACAATGAGATCCAAAACCAAGAATTTCTCTACCATACCTCCATCCTAATGTAGATATTGGAGTTAAGTAACCTTTGACTTTGACTCATTTAAAGTATACTCATGACCCAGTACTCCCTCTTCCCATTCTCCAAAGGCTCTGGGTTCACAAGGAGTGGGCTTCCAAAGGGTCAATTTCTATTTTTGTTTTATTGTCCCCACCAGCAAAATCTTCTGATGAAGCTTAGTATAGTCTGTGTCTAGGTTTTCCAAATAAGAGAAACAGTGTCTCTAGCTCCCATAGAGAGACTCAACAGACAATTTGGGAATGGGGTATGAAATAGCCTTCATGTCACTTGTCAGAAAATGAGCATGAAATAAAAGACTCACAAGGGTCCGTGAATAGATACAGAAATATAAAGTCCTCCATTAGGGACCAGCTATTTCCAGAAGGGTAATTATTGAGAGAGTCTTCTGTCTTTCCAATATGTCCCTTTCCCCCCACCAAGTCCCCTATTGTTTCCTTAAAACTCGCAGTATCATCCTGCAATGCAGACTGCTTGTGAGAGGCAACCGTGTTTTGGGGGTTGCTAAAGAAGTAAACCCCTCCTCATCACTGGAGTAAGTCAT
Source organism: Gymnobelideus leadbeateri (assembly GCA_011680675.1). NCBI lineage: Eukaryota > Metazoa > Chordata > Mammalia > Diprotodontia > Petauridae > Gymnobelideus > Gymnobelideus leadbeateri. Next base: position 104,059 of record WOXC01007472.1, on the reverse strand, counting down.
TGGGTTTTCTCTTCCCATAGCAGGATGAACAGGAATTGTGTGGATAGTTCTCTCCTCTCTCTGAAGAGGAGTCTGCATCAGGAAATCCCTAGATGAGTTTGGGTTCATGAACATTGCCCATAAATTGTAACTCATTACTATACTCTAGAAGAATGAACAAGGAAAAAGTCAAAGACAGTCTTCTTGAGAGTAAGAGTTATTGAGAAAGGGACCAACTATGTATCACAGCTAGCTTTTCTAGACCCCATGAATGGTGAGTTAGGTAAAACAATGGATAGAGCAGCAGCCCTGGAGTCAGGAAGATGTAAGTTCAAATGCGAGTTCAGACATTTACTAGCTGAGTGACCATGGTCAAGTCACTTAACCTCTGTTTGACTCGGTTTCCTCATCTGTAAAATGGGAATAGTAATAGTATATTCCAAGGTTGTTGTGAGGCTCAAATGAAATATTTGTAAAGGGCTTGGCACAGTGCCCAAGACATAATAGGCATTATTTTCTAGCTGTTATTATTATTAAATATATGCATATATGTGTGTATGTATATTTACATATATGTATAAATGATATCTTTCTTTTGATGGAATGTAAACTTTTCAAGGATAGAGATTGTTTCATATATGTGTATGTATATTTGTATGTCTGTATGTATATATGTATGTCTATATAGAAATATGTGTATATGTATATACAGAAACATATATATATGTATGTATAGAAACAGTCCAACATTAATGTGAAGTATTTAGGAAGGAGGGCAGTAGTAGCTTTATGTAGAAAGCAGTGCTTGAGGTGAGTCTTGAAGGAATGAGAGATTCTGAAGATAGACTTGAGGAAGGAAGGCAGTGTGAGGTAGGACGGGATACCACATGTGAGGAACAAAGAAAAGGCCAATTTGGCTGTATCATAGAACTCAGGGAGAAGGGTACTGTACAGCAAGACCAGAATGATGAGCTAGGGTCAGATTCTGAAGACCTTTAAAAGTCAAATAGAAAAGCCTTCATCTAATCACTAAAAAGCAATAGAGAGCCAGTTAACTGAGTGGAGGGGTGGCCTTAAAGAAAGTCACTTGGGCAGTTGTATGGATGATGGGTCAGAGAGCAGAGATACTTGAAGCAAAAGGAGTCCAGTTAGGAGGCTATTTTGATACTCCTGGCAAGAGGTGATGAGGTCCTGCGTGATGAGGGTGATGAAAGTGGTGGCTGCTGAGCAAAGAGAAATGGCTAGATGGCCCTTAATGGAGGTAAAAATCACAAACTTTGGCAGCTCATTACAATGAGTTGGAGAGTGAGAGGGAATGAGGAGTTGAGGATGATTTGATTGGGCAGACCTGGGAGGCTGGAAAGCTTTAATGCCACCCAGAATAAATCTTTTTGCCATTCATATGTAGCATTGGCCCTCTGTGAACTTGCAGTTCATGAAGTCCCCACGAAATCTTTTGCCAATCTGCTATCTAGCTGTGCCTCTTCCATCTGGTATTAGTGAAATTGATTTCTGGAACTCAAGTGTAAATCATATTTATTTCCACTTCTATCTTTATATCCCCAAAGCCTAGCACAGTGCCTGATACGTAGTAAATAGCATACAATAAATGCTTATTAATTGATCTATATTAAAATTTCATTTTATTAGATTTGGCCCATTGACATTGACATGCCAAGAGAAAATGCCAGACCAAGATCATAGAGAAAGGTAAGTAAAGGCCAATTTCTTTGGATAGAGCTATGTGGAAAAGAGTACCAATTTGACTGAAATGCCTTTTTCCATTTGAGAAGGGCCTGTGTGGAGCCCCCATGACTTCCTGTATCCCTCATCCTGGAAGTCCTGCAAACTCACCTGCTTTTCAGCTTTTTAACCACCTGTTCACTTCAGGAGTACTTGCTCATGTGAGATACTATTTTAAAACAAGCCATTGATGAGCAGACTTATTTTGGACCATTCTTTGCTGAATTCCTCAGATGCCTTTGGTAAGTGTTGAGGTGAAAACTGAACTAATTCTTTCAAAACTGTTTATTTGACAAAACTAAGCACTCACACATTTTTCTATTTCTATTAAAGAGTTGCTTTTGAAAGGAACTACTGTCTTGTTGAAGCAGAGAAACCACAGAATTTTTCTTCATGGCTAAATTAAGTTTAGTAGGCATAAGACTCAAACATCCTATGGTCTGCAAAATTGACAAAGTAGGGCTTATGATGTCTATTTATGAAAGCTCTCCAACCCAAAGAAATCAATAGTTTCACTATTCCTCCAGGATTCCTTCCTTTTGTACTTTTCCTCTGACCATTCTTCTCCAAACTGGGCTTCTGATTTTTCTTCACTTTAGCACCATGCCTCAGTTGCAGTCTTGCCCTGGAAACTCCCTCAGTGCCTGGGACCTCCTGATCCTGGAACATACAACCACCCCTACAGCTTTCTCACAGTGAAACTTCTTGTCAAGCCAACCCCCTTCTCCCATTGGTGAGCTCTTCACAAGGTCTCAATTTGGGAGAAGAGCTCAAGACTGACCAACCTTCATTCCCCTCCCAACCATACTTCTGACCTTCTATATTTCAATACCATGCTTCTCTCTCTGGTACCTTCATAATTCCTTCCCCACCTTCCAACACATTTCAGTTCCTTTTGTATATTATCTTTCCCCGTGAGAATGTCAGCTCTTTGAGGGCAAGAGCCTTTTTTTTTTTTGGAGGGCAATTGGGGTTAAGTAACTTGCCCAAGGTCACACAGCTAGGATTTTTTTGTTTGTTTGTTTGTGTGTGTGTTAAGTGTCTGAGGCTGGATCTGAAATCAGGTCCTTCTGACTCCAGGGCTGGCGCTCTACTCACTGTGCCAAGTAGCTGCCCCAAGAGCCTTTTTTTTTTTTTTGTATTTGTATCTTAACACTTAGCATAGTGTGTGGCAGATAGCAAACATCCTTGCTGCCTTTCACTTGGGGTGGGCTCCCTTCTATAATCATAGAAGCTCATAAACTATCAAAACTGGCAAAAAGGAAGCCAACCCCCTGGTTTGATAGGTGAGGCTGCAGAGTCCCAGGAAAGCCAAGGGATTTGCCTAAGGTGGTCTGAAGTGTTGGTGATAGAACTAACAACATAATCCTGATCCCCTATTTCCCAATGCAAAGCTCTTTCCCCTGAATCATACTATTTGTTTTGATCATTCCAGCCAGAAGCATTCCTTCCCTCTACTGAACAGAACCAGGAGAAAGGCATAGACAGTGTACTTATTGAATTTATAGATGATGCAAGACTGAGAAGGATGGATAATTCAATTCAGCAAATATCATTAAGCACCAATGCAATGGTACTCTATATTGCTTTTCTGGTTCTTTTTATACCCTGCTACATAAGTTAATCTAAGTTTCCTATATTTCTCTTCTTCATAATCATTTCTTACAGTACAGTACTTTTCTATTACATTTGTGTGCAACAATTTGCTTAGTCATTCCCCAATAATTGGATGACTTGTTTTACATTATAGTCATTTATGAATAGATCCCTTCTTCTCCCAGGAAGATTCTTTTATATCAAAGCAAAAACAGTTAAGGCAAAATCAACCAACAGAGTAATTGCATCAGACAGCATTCTGTCACTGTAGGTTCCCTCCTCTTCAATGGAGGGAGGAGGAAGTACCTTTTTTTTTCCTATTCTTCCATAGGGCCAAGATTGGTCATTTTAATCTTATAGTGGTTGATTGCCCTTTTCTTTTATACTGTTGTTGTGGAGTGTATTGTTTTCCTCTCTCTGATTGCTTCATTTTGCATCAGTTCCTAGAAGGCTTCCCAGGTCTCTCTGAATCCCTCATCGTCCTTGATTCTTATGCCATGGTGTTATTACATTACATTCATCTACTACAATGTATTCAGCTATTTCCCCATTTACCAGCACTCACTTTCCATTTCTTTGTTACCCCCAATAGGTGCTGATATGAATATTTAGATATATATGAGGCCTTTCCCTTTTTGCCCTACTTAGAATATATATCTCCGGTAGTGGGATCTCTGGTGAAAAGGGTATGAATAACTTGGTGCCTTTTCTCTCAGAATTCAAAATTAACTTCCATAATGGTTGGACTAATTTATAGCTCCATCAATCATGTATTAATAGCCTATCTTCCCACAGCCCTGCCAACATTGACCATTTCCATATTTAATTATTTTGACAGTTTTGGGGGGATAAATTGAAACCTCAGGGTTGTTTTGTTTGTATTTCTCTAATTATTAGTGATTTTGCATAAACTTTTATATACTAATAGCTAGCATTTATAGATATAGAAATATACATTTATAGCTTATGTGTGTATATCTACATAATTATGTGTACATATATGTGCATGTATATACATGTACACATATGTATATAGACTTATACACATGTGTGTATATGTACATATATACATAAATGCATATGTGTGTATATGTATGTGTGTCTGTTGTTGAATTGTTGAATCATTCAGTTGTGTCCAACACTTCATGATGCCATGGACCATGGGGTTTTCTTGGCAAAGATACTGGAATGGTTTTCCATTTCCTTCTCCAATGGAGCAAGGCAAACATAAGTTCAGTAACTTGCTCAGTCACATAGCTAGTAAGTGAGACTGCATTTGAATTCAGGTCTTTCTGACTCTTGGCCCAGCACTCTATCAACAGAGCAACCTAGCTGCCTCCTAGACAGAGGTTAAGTGACTTGCTCAGCATCACACAGTGACCAAGTGTCTGGGGTCACATTTGAAAGAAGGTCTTCTTGACTCCCGGTTTAGTGCTCTATCTATTGACCTATCTAACTGCCCCCATTAATAGTATATACTGATTTTAAGAATTGTCTTTGCACATCCTTTAGGAAGGATATTGACAAGGTAGAGCGAATCCAAGGGAGAGTGACCAAGATGGTGAAGATAATCAAAACGTGCCCATGTGAGAATTTGTAGAATGAACTTCAACTAGTCTTGTTCATTCAGTTTGAAGTATTCATTTTTGCACCCCTTTTCAAAAATGATTTCTTTTACTCTCTTCATTATCCATCCTCTCTTCAGCCTATACTAGACCCTCCTTCATGACCCCTATAGCTATCTGGTCCCTCTCTTCTCTGTATTACTTATTCAGTCAAAACTTCCAAGGTATCCATTCTAGACTCTCCCCAGGTACTTTCTCCAATTGCTTTGCATGACTCAGCCCATGAATTTCCCTTTTTCACTGCTCCTCATGTCCAGAATAATACCAACTTTTGCAGGGGCCATAGAAGATGCTGCCTCATAGTAGGGCCTACTATGTTCTATATTTGTTCTACCATATCTCTTATGCTACCATGTCTTTAATTATACAACCCACTACTGAGCTATATCTTCCCCTGGTTACTTTTTCTTCCCATATTTGCCTCAAAACATCTTCACTGATCAATCATCTCCCACTGCCATTGATGCCAGTTACTTCTAAGGATTCTGACTCCCTCCTCCTGATATAGAATGAGTAAACTTTTCAAGCTCTAAATCCTTCATGTCAGACCCAGTGTAAGATCCCCATCTCCTTTCACAGACCATCTCTCTTCACCCATAGAAACATTCATCAATTGAACCTGCTTCCACCTCCAAAGTAAGGTCTCCTTCCTCCCCCCTCTCCTTTCTTCTTCGTTTTTTTTTTTTTTTTTGCTTTTTGGAGGGCAATTGGGGTTAAGTAACTTGCCCAAGGTTACATGGCTAGGTTTTTGTTTGCATGCTCTACTCACTGCGCCACCTAGCCGCCGCCCCCCCCCCCCCCTTTCAATCCTTCCCTCTTCCTCCTCACCCATTCCCCTGGAGGCTCTTCTCTTTCTGAAACAACAGAGATCACCTTCCTCTCATTGCTAGCCCTTGACATGACCCTAGTGTATTGCATACTTCTCTCTATCTCTTTCTCCATTCCTCTCTTCCACATACCCTCCAATGTAGTAATTTAGTCCTACAAAAAACCATTGAGTTCACCTGGAGGCAAACAGTCACCAGATTCTGTCCATAATGACCACTCTCCGCCTCTTACTTAGTACTTCTATCAGACTTCTGCCTTCTCTCCTGTTCCTTCTTTACGTTTACAAAGAAATGCCCTATCAGTCTCTCTGTAGCCACTTTACTGCTGTTGTTGTCCTTGCCTGTTGCATTTATTCTCTCCTATTGCATTTCTGTTGTTTGGGATGTTCAAGAAGCACATAATCACTTCAGTTCTCATTTTCTTTCTAAGAAAGTTTCAAACTCTTCTTTATTATTAAACGTCCATCATTTTCCATGTAATGTTAAGCTCATTTTTTCAGGGTAGATCATGGTGGTCCACATCCTGAGCTCCATTGCTCTTTGGAACACATTATTGGAATAATCTCTCTTACATGTTTCAGTGAATGCAGAAGAGTCCTGTTATTAAAATGCCTTTTGAATTTGGAGGACTTTCTCCTGATTGCTCCCAAAATTTGTGATTTCTGAATTAAATTGTTATATTTAATCACTATGTGTCTTGGAGTTTGCAGCTTTAGATTTTTTCTGGAGGTGATTTGTGAATTCTTTCAATTGGAAAGTCATTTCCTATGTCCAGAAGTTCTGAGCTGTTCTTACTACTTCCTTCACTATGGTGTTCAGGTTTTTTGTCCTGTCCCATTCTTTCGGAAGACCTCTGATCCTTAGTGAGCATTCTCTTTTTATGTTATTTTTTCCCCTCTCTTATTTTAGACTGTCTTTCACTTTTGTGTATTTCTATCTCCAATTTACTGTTCTCTTTTGTTTCTTTGTTGAGGCTTGTCATTGCCATTCCGGTTTTTCTGTTCTGTCCATTATTTTTGCTGTGCAGGGCATAAATTCTCCTTTCATAATTCTCATTTCTCTTTTGAACACTTAAGAATAATATCTTATAATTCCATGTGCTACTCAAATTCCACAGATTTCTCTGTCTCATCAAGTGTTGTATAACTTTCCTTTGTTTTGTAGTATTTAGTCATAGGGGGCACCTAGGTGGCACAATGGATAGAATGCCAGCCCTCCTGGAGTCAGGAAGAACTGATTGCAAATTTGACCTCAGATACTTATTAGCTGTATGACCCTGGGCAAGTTACTTAACCCTGTTTACCTCAGTTTCCTCATCTGTAAAATGAACTGGAGAAGGAAATGGAGAACCACTCTAGTATTTTCATAAAAAAAAATCCAAATTGGTACATGAAGAGTAACACATGACTAATGGACAAGTATATAATGCATGCACACACACATTCATAGATGCCTGATATGATTACTAGATATGGAGCTCATATTTCCTTCAGTTACTGGATTTTTTTGGTTTTTTAGGTTTTTTTCCTGTTGATTTATCTGCTTATGTTCAAGCTCTTTGTATTTTCTTCTTCCTGAAAGCTTTGGTAATATTAATCTCTTTCCCTCCCCTTCCCTCCCCACCCTATTTTCTATCATTCACTTTCGGATTCTCTTCCCTCTGATTGTGGTTTCTTTGGGGGTCGTATCTTAGAGTTTCAGTCTCCTTCCATGCTGAGCAATTTACAGTGGTTTACCAACCTAAGTCTTTACCCCAGGTGGCTTTGGGGTTGTCAGAACTGGCCCCAGCTCACTTCTGTGCTTTCCCTCAGGCTTGGTAGAGTGCTATACAGTCTCATCCACCCCCCCACCCCCCCACCCCACCCCCACCCCCAGTATCCCATTTTGGGGTCTTGTCCTGATTGCTATTTCTTTTAGCCCATTTTGGGGTCTTGTCCCGATTGCTCTTTCTTTTAGCCCACCACCCACAGTTCACAGCCTTGAGGAGATCAGAGAAAATGTTTAGTCCTTCATCTTGCTGCTCTCATGACCCAGAAGTCTGGGAAATGTATTCTTAACCAAATAAGACAATTACTAAAAATGAAATAGATGACTTTGATTACAAGCCATTGAAAAAATGTCTGCACACAAACAAAATGAATGCATAGGACAACAAAGAAAGTAGTCAAATGAGGAATTTTTTTTTTTTTGGTATCAGGTTTCTCAAGTAAAGGTTTGGTGTCCAAGATACATAAATAACTAACAGAAACATAAGATCAAAAGCCATTCCCCAATAGATGAGTGGTCAAAGATTATGAATAAACAGTTCTCGAAAGATTAATTACTATAAACAGCAGACTATTAACAATCACAAGAAATAATGCTACAAATCACTAATAGTAGAAATACAAATGACAACAACTTTGAGATATCACCTCACACAACAAATTGCCCAAGCTGATTTCAAATGGGAATAGTCAATATTCAATGGACAGTTAGAAGATGGGCACACTAGAGCATTGTTAGTGGACCTATGAATTAGTACCATTTTTTTTTTCAGGAAGAAACTTATAATTATGTAAATATAATAATTAAAGTGTCTCTATGCTTTGACCCAGAGATTTCACTACTAGGCATATACTGCAAGGAGGTCATATTTCTACAAGGGTTCATTGCAGGAGTACAGGGATGGGGAGGAGGCAGGGAAGTGGCAAAGATGAGCTAAAAGCAGAGACAGTGGTCTGGGCTGGGCTGCTATTTCTGGGACTCTTGGGCTTAACTGTCCATTGGTGGCAGTTGGTTAGAGGTTTGTGCTGGTTGTGGCAACAAGGACAGAGGACCCTTTCTCCCCAATGATTGTTCCTCTCCTCCTTCTGCAATGTAATGACTGCAATCAGTCTAGACTAGAAGCAGAGTCAGTGGTCTGGGAAACACTCCTAGTGCCAGGGTACTTGAGCTTCAGGTTCTGGGCTATTTCAATCAGGGTCTAAGGGGAGGGGTGATGGTTTGAATATGAAGCTTCCCATCTCTCCTTCCTCAAATGGTGTAAGGTGGATATAATTTGTTTTCCTCAAGGAACTTAATAGCAAATGATGACTTCACTGGATATAGAGAACTGTTGATCATCACTCTCCTTATAATAATGCTTCAGACATCTAAAGACTATAATTCAATCATCCTTTTGTTTCATATCACAGAAAACATTTTCAATTTCTTCTATACTGAGCTCCAATTTTCAGAAATCTTTTCATCCTTGCTCACCCTGTGACTCCTCTTCAAATTTTTCCCACCTTGCATAAGTTAACAAAGCCCCCCTTCTGTATAATGTTTATTAGTATGGAGAATTTAATAACTTAGTGATACCTAGATTCCTATCTTGTTAATATTATCCTGTACCACATTTTTTCACAGCATCCATATGTTACTGACTCATTTTGGGCATCCTGCAACTTCACAGTGAATTAATGTTCTGACGATATACACACTGCAGTGAGACAAGTGATTGCTAAATGGGAGGGAAACCCAGTATGGAAATGGTATAGGAACTACAAGCCAGATGATTGTGAGGGCATAAAGGGTGAAACTGGAAGGAGGGCAACAAACAGATGGAAAATGGAAAAAAAATGTACATTACTATAGAAAATCCTTCTCTCTATCAATGATACTGGCGTCACCACACTTGGCTTCTAAGTTGATGGTTCCAGATGTGCTACATGAAGAAGTAAATATGGCACCAAGAAAAATGAAAAGAGCAACTGGATTGAACAAGTACTCAAATGGGGGTTCATTTTGGAGGCAACACCATTTGGAGTGTTCTGGGACTGCTTTCTCAGGGAAGACTACTAAATATTTGAGGGGAAAGCATGATTCTTACCAAAAAGAGTAATGTCCACACAGTGCCATTAGAGATTCTGGATGTATATGCTCACTTTCCTAACTCTTAATTCTTTATGAGAAAAGTCTTTACACGAATTCAGGGAATCTTTGAAGATAGGAAAAGAGAACAAATGGACTTTCCTAAGTTATATACTACAGCAGATCACATTTTTATAGTCATGGAACTGACTGAAAGGTGTAGCAGCTATAAGATCTTGCTCTGCTTATTGTTTGTTGACTTTAAAAAAGCACTTGATTGAGTAATAATAATAGTATATATTAAGCACCTATGTGCCAGGTACTGTGCTAAGTGCTACACAGGTATTATGGTGCCATTAATGCTGCATTGAAGGTTCTCCCCCAAACAAGGTGTCCCCCATGCTTATGTTAAAGTGATACAAGATTTCTTGAAAGGCTTAAGGAGGTAACTTAGTTTATTATGATCCTCTAATTATCCCTATCAAGCTAGACATAAAACAGGGAGACATCTGCTCACCAGAGATATTTGCCTTTGACATGGTCCATGGTCTAGCACAGAGTCCAAAAGGGAGGATTCCCTAGGGCTGATCAGCTCCTTTGGATTCTCCTGCTTGCTGATGATGTTGTACTGATTGCCTTAAGTCCTGTGCCATTTCAGAGATGACTAAACAAGACCTATAATCATTTTAACAAAATTCAGTCTTCCTGCTCACAGAGGAAAAAACAAACTATAAGTGGAGAAATGCCTATTGTCTGGATTATGACCAGCCATTGGATGGAAAATCCACAGAGCTGGTACATTATATATCTTGAATCTATGATGAATTGGGTTCAGAGCTGAATAGGAACAAAAGAAGGGACTGGGTGAAAATATATAGGAGTTTTGATAACCCAAGGACGGTTGTTTTTTAATATCAGTCTTCTTCTAGTGGTTCTACATAACTGCAAATTACAAGATTCCTTGATCTCCGAAGAAATAAAGTTGTGAATCACTCAAAGAACAATGAAGAGGTGCATGGTGGGTCTGAATAAGCTGAAACATATTATCAGTGAAGGATTGTGTGGGAGAAACAGCCTGTAGGCATCATCAGAGAGATGTGTGACTGAAAATAGAGATGGGCCACACAAAGATGATTTTATTTGATCCTCATAACAACACTGGCAGAAGATATTATTATTTTCCTTATTTTATAGTTAAGGAAACTAAGACACACAGAAGTTAGGTAATTTGCCCAAGGTTACACAGCTAGTAAGTATCTGAGATCAGCTTTGAACCTGTCTTCCTGGCTTCAGGGTCAGTGGTTTGTCCCCTGCACCATATACCTTCCTTAATATTAAGAGATTTACTGCCATGCAATGTTGAGAGAGTTAGAAGATCAGGCATAGTGGACAAACCCCATGGAAAATGTACAGGAAGATATGGATAAGAGTGTTATAGGATAAGAAGGTTAGGATGGGTAGCAATACATCCATAGATGTATCAAATCTGGTTCAAGGGTTGGGCGCAGAACTTCCAGAGACTTTAGCTACTGTCTCATTCAGTCCTTTCATTTTTTGGTGAGGAAACTAAAGTTTGAAAGGTCCGAGTGAGTTGCCTAAGATCAAATAGCTTAAAAGTAGCAAAAACTAGAATTTAAATTAAGGGATTCTGAATGGAAATCCAATATTCTTGGCATTGCACCAGACTATCTCTTTCTAATCTTTTCTATTTGATTGTAATCTCTTTGAGGGCAAGAGCTGTGTGTCATTGCATCTCTCTTTCCTCAGGACCTTGTATAGAGCAGGCACTGAAAAATGTCCAATTGAATTGTTGAGAATATTTAAAAGATGATTAAATGAAATCAAACTGCACAGGAAATGCACAATGGGGAAATTTCAAAGGTAAAGCATGCTTAATGATTTAACTTGTCCATTGGACTAAAGTCATCTTGAAGGAGCCTTCTCCTTCCTGCTGAATAAAGGTTGCTTCTGGCATCTCAGTGTTCTAATGGAATGTTTCCCTTGGTTGAGATTTAATGGGTTGGAAGAACTCAAGACCACTGCTGCCCCAGTCATTGATAAATGAGTCTTCTGGACTTAGAATTGTTACCACAGTCTAGAAGCCCAGGCAATTGATTAGCAGCTGTTACCAATAACCCTAGCAAGAACATTGGCTTCCCTTTCCCCCTCTGAAGCTGCCTTTAGCCAATGTATAAAGCCTCTTTCTGGCTTTAGGTTTTTTTAGGTTCAGGTTTCTGGGTTGCTATTTCTAATCTGGTTCCTCTTCATATTACTAGACAGATTGTACTGGGAAGAGGAAAAGCAGTGGAGCCAGAGGCAACCGTTTTCTGTGGCAAAGCAAAGTGATTCTGGGCAGTTTGATTACCCAAGTTTTCCAAGGGTTCCCGTTTCTGTGTTCTTTTATTTTGTTTGAGTCCCTGGAGGATGCCTCCTGCAAAGTATTGTACTCCAAGCTGCTGGAGCTCTTAGGGCCTATAGGACCAGAGACTTAGAGTTGGAAGGCACAGCATATGCCCAAAGGCTTATGCGATGATGACTCCATGTTACAAGGTCACAACTGTGTCCTTGACAATGCCTTTGGAACACTTCATTATTCTTTTAGGTGGCTCTGCCAGATGTCTCAGGACTGCTGCAGTCAGTGGTCATGGAACCCTGACAAGAATGCTAATAAATCACCACTTTCTGAATTTATGAATTAAGAGTGTGTCTTTTTTAGCTCCATTTTCTTTCTCCTTTTTTTGGACTGATTTTTGCAATAGCTAAAAAAAAAAATGAACAAAATTTGTATGACTTCTTTCCATGGTGAAGATATTTTATGTGGACACCTAGCAACCCAGAAACAGAAATAACTCAGAATGGGAAACACTCCAAGATCACTTCTAGGCATTCTTTCTCTATCTTATCCCATCTCCTGAACTATCACAGTTGGAGTCTCTGAAAATTTAACTGTATGAATCAGGGTTGAGTACAGTAGGATAATGATGTAAATTTTCCCTCTCTAGAAAACCATAGGGAGAATAACCCAGAAGATGAAAATAATCATGGCTTCCTTCATCCCTGAGTCTGTTGATAATTGAACTAGGTTCTGATTAATGCAAATGATGAAGTGTTGTATTGAATTCATATATTTGAAGTTATGATTATGTAAATATGGTCATTTTTCCAGCCTATGGAAATATGCAGTGTGAATTCAAATAATGTAGTCATTTCAGGGAAATAATTCCTTATCAGCAGTAATTGAGACCTAGCTGTAAGTTCTTATCACCAGTCTTTAGCTTCCCACTGGCCATGGAATCTGTACCTCCCAGTCTAGTCTCTTCAACAAAACTGTAAGCCCATCAAGGCCCCAGCCAGTGGCATGGACCTTGGTTTGTATACTCTGCAGTATTCACTCCACACAGGATCTCCACAAATTTTCATTAAACTGAAATTAGCCAGAAGCCTAAAAAAGCAAGGATTTCTCAGCATTTAGATATCAGAAGCCAATCCCAATTCAACATATCTCACATCCACAAGACTGACCATGGTTCTGAGGAGATTGCTTGAAAAAAAATTCCTTTTCAGAAAACTGTAGCTCTGTCACAGGGTAAAAGAGCTGAATTAAGAGAAAATCTCTTACTCATAACAATAATTCACATGTGTGTGCTGTTTTGTGGTTCTAAAATGATTGCTTTATTTAGTGCAATTATTCAATCAAGAAGCAGCTACCAAGATAAATGCTTATTAAGGTTCTAGCACCTTGCTATTTATTCACTGGGGACACAATGAACTTGTATTCTGTTGATGAAGGTCAAGGGAACCATAAAATGTTGAGGTATAGGGCTAGGGGTGCTCGAAACCCCAAAATACCAACACACCAGGTCCTGCCAAATGAATTTGACTGAAGTCTTCTCTCAGCCAAAGAAAAACAAAGTTTATTAGAGGTTCGTCATAATGGGTAGATTCTTAAGGAGCCTAGGTATCTGTGACATTTATATTGGACAAATGGGCCAGAATAATCTGACACAGAGTAAGTCTGCTCTAGAAAATTCTCCAGCCTTCTCTTTCATGGAGGCAAATATGGGGTCTTATATACAGAAAGGTTGTGGGAGGTGGTCTAGGGAAGGAGTTTGGGAGTGTCTTCAGGAGGAGTCAAATGAGGTCAGACTGGAGTGATGAGAGATTAAGGGTGGTAAGTAGCTGGAGGCTACCTGGAGATGAGACAATGGAGGGCTAGGCTAGTTTAAAGGTGTATAGATGTTTTGGGAGGAACAAGGGTGGGAGCTAACTGGACAATGGAGAGCTAGGCTAGTAACAAAGATTTGGGCCAAGCCACAATGAAAGGCTTATATCCTCAGGCAAATGCCTCATCATATGGGAAGATTCAATCAGAGTTCAAGGGGGTTCCCAGAGTCTCTACCTCATCACCTTGAGGGGAAACAACTTATATATATATATATATAAGTTGTGTATATATATATACTAAAAAACAAAATTTGTACAGTAGATATTACAGTAGGGGCTGAGAATACAACCAGAAAGCCCCTATCATTAAGAAACTTACATTTCTTGTAAGAGAAGTCAGTGCATAAAAGGAAGATGAAAATGGGGGTGGGGAGAGAAAATAGGGAGAGGGAACATGGTAGAGAAAATTCTGGGGGTGAGAGGTGGTCAGGAGGATAGCCTGGAGAGAATGAAAACATGAAGAGCCTGGGCATCTTTCTTAAAATGGAGGGTCTGGGAAGAACCAACCAAAAGAAGGAAAGGCTGCAGGGGCAAAGGGTTCTATCAATGTATGTAGTAGCCAAGGGGTAGAGTGACTTTAAGGGAAGGCAAATGAGAAGAGAGTACCTTTAAAAGTCAAGCTCTGGTCTGTGATTATGTCTTCTAAGTTTTGAAAGAAGTTAGGGTTTCGAAGAGGTTAGAGATGAGGAGGGAGTGAATTCCAGGGAGGGGAGATGGAGAGTACAAAAGCATGGAGATAGAGGTAAAATATTGTGTGTGGTATGACAATGAAAAAGATTTGAGAGACATAGTTTCTGGGTAATAAATAATTTTATTAATAATACCAGCAGGTTATTAATAAAAGGATAGATATTTGGCCATCTCTCTTACCAGAGACAGTAACAGTGGTAGGCTCAAAGTTTATATACCCTCCAAAGAGTAGGTGTTCAATGAGGGGCTGAGAGTGAGAGTCATGTCCCTATTCATAAAGAAACTTATCTCCCTACTAGACCACTCCCAGCCTAGGGTTATCTAGACAAAAGGATCCGTCTCCACCCAAGTTTGAGTAGAACACAAATGGGCTTCCCCACCTTAGATTAAATTCCTCTAAGGTTGGGTGGGGTCTGACCAAAGTGTAGGAGAGTTAATTCAACCTCATTATCAGTAATGTCCTTCTAGAGACTGGACTTTTTAAAATCAGGAATTTGGAAGAAGGGGAGAGTTCTGGACCTCCCCAAGATATTGGTTATTAATAATCATTTCTCTTACTGGGGAACCACAAGTAATCCACTCAGTGGGTTTATAGAATGGAAGGAGAGCATTCTAGTGCCTTGTGAATATAATACAAGTTACATATCTTACCACATTTGTCATACTCTTGTAAAGTAGGCAGGGCGAGTATTATTATCCTCTTCAAATTTTGGTTTATTTTGTTTTGGTCCCAGACATGTGATGTCATTGACACAGTGGGTTCAAATTAAAGCAGAAACAGATCTCTGCCTGGGCCAATTGACTTTAAAAGGCACAAATTAACATTATCTATGTTGTGTTGTATTTTTTTTTTTTTGGTTAAATATTTGCCAATTACATTTTATTCTGGTCCAGGCTTCACAATGGAGTTTTGCCAGCTGCTTGTGGCCAGCAGGCTGAAAACTTAATGCTTCTAGCATAGGGAACTTGAACGAATTTTGCCCAATAAAGAGCAGCAATAATTCTGTAATTTGAAGTTTTAGGGAGTTGCCTGAGGCACTAAGAGGTTATTTGCCTTGCCCATAGTCTCACAACTAGTATGTGTCAGAGGCTTGATTTGAACCAGATTTTCCTGATTTAGGGGATGTTTCTTTATTTACTATTCCATGATACCCATTTTATAGATAGAGAAACTGAGGCTTAGAAAATTTTCTCAAATCATACAATCAGTATAAGCAGCAGATCTGTATTTCAAATTCAGGTTCTTAAGTCCAAAGCCATTTCTATATCATACTGCTTCTCTATTTATTATGATCTAAAGACCTTTTTTCTTAGAACTTAGAAAAGTCCTATCCTACCCACACACGTGTAAAATTGGATTAACAAGTTATTCTCATTCAGAGTTTGTAGATTTATTTATAGTTCTTTGCTGAGAAATCATGAGAACCCCAAATTCCTAAGCATATGAGTCAACAGGATTTCCTAATCTGGTTTCATGGACATCAGGCTAGATAGTGCATCACACTGCCCCATTCTTTGTCCAAATGTCCCTAGGATTGGCAATCAAAATGGAGGGCAAGGGGAGATGTTTGCCATATTTTCCTCCAAAGAGGGCTATGGCCACTTCTGTGTCTCAGAGAAAATGTTCAGTTCCAAGCCAGGAATTTAGTCCAGTGTTGGCTGAATTGAATGAATGAAATGGTGAGATCAAGGGGTGAGCTAAGGGCAGGCACATTTTCCTAGGCTCTGTTCCTATCCTCACCATTCTATCAAAGTGAAGGAGCTAGAGAGCCGGAAAGAAGGGACTTCCCCAGAGCCTGGGTATCTCACAAGAAAGTGCTATAAGAGGTTTCTGGCATGTGTGTCAAGAACGTGTAGTTACCAGCAACTTTGAAAATATACAATGTCTATTTGAAGGCAGGCCTAATGAGGCTATGGGGTTCCCTTCATTTATACACTGACCCTTGTTCCTTAGGGTGCTGTCATAAATCAAATCTACAGCTTTTCTTGGGAGGATTTCAAATGGTGGGACGCAACATGGGATCCCTCCACTGACATGTTTTCTTCCCAAAGTCAGAAACCAAATGGGAATTCATTTGTCTCACTAGTATTTTAAGTGTTTTCTTTCCTTTGGGTTTTATTATCTTTTCTACCCAGTAAGAGGAAAAAGTAGAGCCCCTGCATTCATCATTTCTCTGAATGAAATTCTGTGCTTTGGAGAGAATTATGAGGAGAAAAAATACAACTCTCTGGTATGGAAGCCTTTTGCATTTCTCAAAACTGACCTCAGCTCCAGCAATGAGCTAATTTATTGGAACTATTCACAAATGTAGTAGGAGTAGACTAAAGAAACTTCCATGAGTCTGGGTATACACTCTGGCCCTGTTGGGTGAAATGGGAACTCTGGCCTCTTCCTAAAGGATATGCATGACCTAGCAACCCCTGACTGGTCCCTTCCAAATTTTAAAATGAAGATGCTTCTTTAGCATTAAAGTGATGTGTAAAATATAGGGAAAAGACCAGGGGAACTAGGAATCCAAGAACTAGGTTCTATTCCTGGACATGTGACAGACCTTCTTTGTGACACTAGATAAGATATTATACTTCTTTGTGCTTTGATTTTCATGTTTATAAAATTAAAAATGAGATGTTCCTGTCTCCTTCCCCATATAGCTACCCACTAGGTAGCACAGAGGATAGAGTGCTGGTACTAGACTCAGGAAGACCTGAGCTCACATTTAGCCTCAGACACTCACTGTGTGACCCTGAGAAAGACACTTAATCTCAATTTCCTCATCTGCAAAATGGGGGTAATAATAGCACCTACCTCCCGGGGTTGTTGTGAGGTAGTATTTGTCAAACACAATGCCTGGCACATAGAAGTTGCTTGTTAAGTGCTTGTTTTGTTCTTCTCATATCTACACAGGATAGGATAGGATAAGGATAGGAACAGGGTCCTGGCAAACTTGCTTTCAGTTCTATTCCATTTCATGCCATTTCATGCAACTCAACAACACACTGTGCTTATTTCCTTCCTACCTGCTTCCTCAGGTCATCTCTACAAAATGGATGCCAAAACAGTTTGAGAGATTTTAAAGAACACTCTAAGGTTTGCAAAACACTTTCCTCAAAACCTTGTGAAATAGTGCAAACATTATTGTGCTCGTTTTATAAATGTGTAAATTGAGGCTCAGACAACTTAAATGATGTGCCCATGTTCACACAGCTGACAGAGTGACAAAAAGAGCTAAATACTTGGAGACTTTTGGGTCAGGTGAATGACAAGATGGTGGATTAGACATTTCTTTCAATCTCTACAACCTCTCAAACCTCTTCCAAACAGCAATTATTCACCAAAAGATGAAGCAATTTCAACTGGTTCCATAGTCTAGGATATCCAGGATCTAAAAGGAGGTAAAAATTACCCTCTTCATCCAGTAACTGACACTTACTGACCCTAAGCCCACACAATATTCTTCCCTCACCTCCCATACCACCAGGAGAAAGGTAGCATTAGCAGACCAAAGGACATGACAAAAACTTACATCAAAACCCTCCCCTGGACCTTGGTCCTCCTTCATCCCTCTTTCTGGTGCTCTGGAGACCCTGGCTTTAAGCTGCAGAAGTTTGCTAGAACCTCAACATCAACCTAGCTTGGCTCTAGCCTTTCAGGAGCAAAAGTCTGCCAGGGGCAGCAACCCAGAAGCACCAGTGTTGCAAAGTTCTATATTGACAATGCTGAGAAAAGCAGGCTCTGAACTATTGATGTCAAGCCAAATAACTGAGGAATAGAGGGATAGGATACCAGATGTGTGTATATGTGTGTAAAGGAAGCACTCCACTGAGTCTGAGGGAAAAAGCAGAACTTCCAGCAGGAGTCAGTAATAGTCAGTTGGAGCAGAGACCCAGACTGGTGAACCTGAACTGCCCTGTGTGGGAGTTGGCTCAGATACTTTGAGATCTAGCCCCCAAGGAAATCACAGGTAAGAGGGAGTCTAGAAGTGAGTGATAAGGAAAATAAGGGAAGAGGCTGAAAATACCAAAGATTGCAGGAACAAGAAAACTCAAAGACCTTGAATATAAACAAATAAATCAACAGGAAAAATAGTAACAACAGAAGGAAATATGGTCTTCAGATCTAATAAATTAATTTGGGCATCTGAATAATACTGAAGAAAAGGAGGAAATGGTCCAACATCTGATGAGAGGAAAGGAACCTGTGGAATTTGAGGAGAGCATGGAACTAATGTTATTCCTGAGTGAAGTAAAAGAAAAATGATAATTATGAGAGCAGAATTTATGTCCTGCATAGCAAAAATAATTAACAGAATAGAAAAAAAATTGAATCTACAACAGCAAGTCTCACCAAAGAGAGAAAGGAAAGAATAAGAGATTTGGAATGCAAATACACAGAACTGATGGACAATCCAGAAGAAGAAAAGCAAAAAACAATGATGGATGTTAAAAGGAATTGTGCTTGCTATGAAAGACAAACATGCTGAACTCAAAGACAGGATGTGCAGAGGCAACCTAAGGAGCATAGGTCTCCCAGAAAAACACAATGGGACTAAATACCTGATACCATATTGAGGGAAATAATAGGATAGAAGAGCATAGAACTTCTGAATATAGCAAGTGAACTTCCAACAGAAAAACCCCCAATGTTGTAAACTCCAGGATATGTAATGGTTAAATGTAAAGAATGATTCAATTCAGAAAGAACTAAGTACTTATGACCCCGTCTTCTGTATTCTTTCTACCATACCACACCACCTATGTAATTTAAATAGCATGGTACCTGCAACATAGTAGAAAAAAACCAATAAGTATTTATTAAAGCTTTACATTACATGGGGTAGACACTATTGTTAGCACTATGAATGCAAAGCAAAGCAAAAACATGGTTCCTGCCCTCAAAGGAGCTTAAATTCTAATAGGGAAGACAAATTTCAAACAACCACGTCCTATATAGATAAAAGACAATTGTATAAATAGGAGGTAATCTCAAAGGAAAGTCAGGAAAAGACTTCTTGCAGAGGATGGGAATAAATGCCCATTCATCATTTGGTTGATTGATTGCCTTTTTGCTGAAATATAGGATTAATTCAATGGAAACAAAATCCTGAAAATGAGATAAAAACAAGAACATGAAACCTTTAGGACTCTGTTCTGAAAATGTTTTTAAGTGCTTAAGGACTTCACTTTTTAATTCAAAATTCCAAAGAGCCACATTTCCTTCAGTCCCTTTAAGAAATGGGGTGGCTAGGGGCGGCTAGGTGGCGCAGTGAGTAGAGCGCTGGCCCTGGAGTCAGAAGGACCTGAGTTCGGAGCCGGCCTTAGACACTTAACCCACACAAACAAAAACCTAGCTGTGTAACCTTGGGCAAGTTACTTAACCCCAATTGCCCTAAAAGGGGCGGCTAGGTGGCACAGTGAGTAAGAGCGCTGGCCTCGGAGTTGGGATGACCCGAGATCAAACCGGCCTCAGAAAATGAGCACCCACACATAAATAATGACTAGCCGTGTAACCTTGAGCAAGTTACTTAACCCCAATTGCTTTAAAAAAAAAAAAGAAAAGAAAAGAAATGGGGTGGCTGGATGGGAGAGTGGAGGCCCAAGGCTTGTTCCTGTGTCATTACACAGAATGCTTCCTTTTTCCACTGTTAGAGTTACTACAAGGAGGAAAAAAAGATATATTTAAACAAACCATAAAATAAAATAAATGCTTAAGTTTCCCTCCCAAAGTAGAAGCCAAAACCTGGTGACTCTCAGGGAAAGGCACTTTATGGAGCAAAAACCAGCTAGGGCAGCATTATATCAACTGAGAACTTTGACTAACCATGGACACAACAATGCTGTAGCTATGGAACCATGAAAGTGGTTAGTAATCATGATGTTGAGGTAACAAACATCAAACAATTATGACTCATGGAAAGAAAATGGCATTATGCTCAGTATAGTTTAGTGTCAAGTGTATATTATTATATCTGAATTTTTTGAGATTTGGTACTTCAAGTGAGTCACTAGTCTCTCTTTCTCTGTCTGTGTCTCTCTTTCTCTTACGAGAAAGCATTCCAGAGTATTCCAAATACCCAAGATAAGTGATTAATCTTAAACTTGTATCCAGGATATTTTATTTCATTAGTTCATACATTTAGAGCTAGAAGGAACAACAGAGGTCATGTAGTCCAATCTCTCCATTTAATAGATGAGGAAACTGAGCCCCAGTGAAGTGATTGCTCCCATAAGTCCCTGAACTGTACATATTCTTTGATCCAGCCTGTTCTCCCACTTCTCCATGCTCCAAAAGTCAAACGATGAAGGAAAGGAACTATATATCAAAAAATATTCATAGCATCTCTTTTCGTAGCAGCAAAGAACTATAAACTAAGGGATGCCCCTATATTGGGGAATGGTTAAACAAATTATGAGATTCTTAATGAAATGTAATATGATTGTACCATATAAAATTATGAAAGGGATTGTTTATAAAAAAACCTGGGGAGACTTGTATAAATTGTGGTAAAGTGAGTAGAAACAGAATAATTTATGTAATATCAATATTGTAAATAATAACTGAACTCTGTGATCAATACAATGACCAAATGTGATTCCAAAGAACTGACAGGGAGGCATGCTAACCACCTGTTGACAGAGAAGTGATGGACTCGAGGTATGACTATGTTTGGATGCAGCCAATATGAGAATTTGTTTTACTTGACTGTATATGTTACAAGGGATTTTTTCTTCTCTTTTTTCCAATAGAAATAAGGGGAGAAGTAAAGAGGGAATAGGGTTAAGATATAATAAATATGAAAAATTAAAAAAAATAAAGAAAAGCAGGAAGGAAGAAAGGAAAGAAAGATGGAAGGGAGGAAGGAAGGAAAGAGCTTTTTGATTTCTGTCTACACCTACTGCTTATAGAGCCTGTGGAGCAGTTTTCACAAAATTCATATAACCTTTTGCTCAAAAAGAATCCTCCTTTCTCATTGCACTGAGGTCAAATGCCACCTCAAAATGCTATTTCTCAGATGCCCCACAATACAATGTTGATGTAGTACTTCTTCTAACCATCTTCCTCCCTTGTAGTTTCCCCATTCCATTCACTTGGGCACTGATTATCAGATATTCTTCACCCATGACCTGTCCAGTAGAAGTCTGTTGTATTGACCCTCAACTTTGAGCTATTGGTCAGGTCAATGTGACTCAGTAGTGGCACTGATGAAATCAGTGCCAGGCCCTAGTCTTAGAACCACTATTCTATTGACTTGGAATTTGATGCCACATTCTTAGTGTCTGGGATGACCACAAAGCTGACTCAGTGGAATAAGAATGCAGTGGAGTGAGGAGGGGCTGAGTTTAGCATGCCACTAACACAAACATTCACTGTCTCAGGTGGAGAAGTTGTGTGAGACAAGTCACGATTTTGCTGATGCTTCCTTCATAGTATGTTCCCCTAACCTGCCCTCTGTTGACCTTTCCAGATTTGAACTGTTACTAACTTGTCCTTTATTTTATTTTTAATTTTTTTGCTATATTTTATTTTTAACTTGACTCCATTTCCTTATATATCCTTCTTCTCTCACTTAACCTGAGAAATTGACACATAATAAGTGCTTGATAGATGCTTGTTGACTTGACAAGTCAACAAGTCAAAAGAGTAAGAAGGAAAGAAGAGCAGCTCAACAAAAACTAACCAACACGTCAACTGAATTTGACTCTACATTCAATGGTACAAACCCATACTCCCCCACCTGCAAAGATAAGGGAGGGAGAAGCATTTCCTCATCTCTTCTTTGGGACAAATTTTGGATTTTTATTGCTGTTTATTCTTAACACTTATAACATTGTAGTAATTTTGTTTATTGCTTTCCTATTTCTCCTTACATTATTTTGAATCAGTTCAACTAAGTCTTCCCATGCTTCCCTGAAATCTCAATATTCAACATTTCACTGCAAACTCCTTCTGACTTTTGCCTAGCTCTCAAATTTAGCTATCCCACAAACTCTGCCTTGAAAAATGTATTATGCTTCCTTCACCCCATATCCCAACTTGGACCACACCTTTTTTTTCCCCAGAGATTTCTCTCCAAAGGTTCTTGTTCATTGCCCAATGAAACTTTTCTGGATGATTTTGGTAATTGCCTGTAGGGATCAGCCCCAAGTCCCTAGAGGAGGTCAGAATCTCATCTTGAGAGTCTTCAAAATCTTATTCCTGGGAAGAAACTTAAGCAAAACATTTTTCTATTTCCATTTATTGTACCTGCTGAAATGATAGTAGTAAATTTCCTGGTTCTGCTTTCTGTTTGATGTAGCAGAGGTCTCTAGACTGTAGTCTCCTTCAGATTTAGCCATCACTGGTCAGATGCTGACTGTACAAAACAACTATATCCTACATGCTTTCTAGCACAAACACTTTTACAGCATAGCACTCATGCAGTCCTTAGCAAGAATCTCCAAAAATATTATCCCAGCTACTTCAGATTATTCTCCTGAGCTAGGAGAGTTTACCAGAAATGTAGGAGCTCAGTCTATTAATTCCTCATTGTGTCTTTAAGTATACCTGCATATAAGAAGCAGCATAATGTAGTGGCTAGCAGAGGTATGCTGTCAAATATTTAACAATAGGCTCTCTAGGAGGAAAAATGTGTACATAACTCACTTTCAAAGGTTAATCTGCATTATTAACATTTTATCCACCACTTTCTTAAGTCTAGACAATCAACAAATGAACAAATCCTGGCCTATTTTGTAGTTTTTTCCAGTTTCTGAGTTATAGATGTCACACTAAACATTTGACAATAGAATCTCCTGAGCCAGTCTGAGCTGGCTCCAGCACAAACCTGCTTGATTGGTTGCTGTACCTGGAGTCAGGAAGACTTGAATCCTGTTTCTAATACTTACTAGCTGTATGACAATGAGAAAAATCACTTAAACTGAGTCTCAGAGTTGCCCCGTCTGAAAAAGGAGACAAATAACACCCTTATTGCCTACCTCATTGATGTTAGGCTCAAATGAGTCTATATATGTATGACGTAGCTCAAAACTTATTAATAGTAACATGTATAACAAGGGAGGAATTTCAACCAAAGGATTGCAGTAGACCTTCAAGAGTCTCTGGATAGATTTTTTTTGTCCATTGCCTTCTCCTTTCCTTTCATTTGCCTGGGAGACCAAAAATAAATTTCAGGATTGATAAAGATAAGGATATAGGTTGGTGGAAGGCAGGTTTGAGCCTCAGACCCAAATAGCCCTTGAAAGTGCAGCTGCCAAAATCATCTAAAAAGGACTCATTAGCTGTGAGAAATTAAGTAACCTAAGTAAGAAATTAAGTAAATTCATTCTCTTCCAATCATCTCCAAAGTCTGAGACTTATTCTATCTGTTTCCTACAGTCAGACCTATGGTCTAGGTAACCACAAGGGTTAACCTCCAGATCCCAGAGGATTTCTATGAGCAACCAAATCTCTTCCATAGGTAGCAGAATCAGCTAGGCCAGGGGATGTTAACAGATCCCATGGGGAAGTAGGAATTATGAAGACTTTCTAACCCCAAGTCATAAGGAGGCTTGGAACAGAAAAATTACCTCTGGTGAGCAGGATAAAGAAAGGTTAAAAGTATGATATAATTTCTTCAGATATGACTTAGTTGCCTGGCTCTTCAGTTTTCCAATAGAGTTTAGGTAAAGACTTTCATTTTCTGGAGGAAAAGTTCATCATAGAGAAAGTTCTGAAACTAGACTCTATTTAAAAAAGATAAAAACAGCTAAGTTTTTCTTCTGTCTTTTGCCAGGTATGTGAAGAGCCTACCTTCCTGAAAGAGTTGAAGATTAAGACTCTGGGCTCTAAGCAAAAAAGAGAAATGGTCAGCCCAATTTTCTTCTTATGGGAAAGAAATTTCACCCCAGCTAAAGATCCCAAATAAATTCAGATGCTTAAAGCAGAGAGAAACTCCATAGCCAGTGACCATTGGGGCCAGACCTAGCAGCAATGATGTGACCAGCAGGGTATAATCCAGTCATTACCTTGAGACACCAGCAGGTATAGCTTCAGCAAGAACTTGGCAGAGACTGTATGTTCCATGAGACAAGATAAAAGATGGCTCAATGGGAGTAATGTAATGGCACTTACAAGAAGACATTGTCAGACCAATCCAATCCATTCCAATAAACAATTATTAAGTGCTTACTATGTGCCAGGTGCTATGCTAAGCAGTGGGGATACAATTAGTAAAAAGAAAGACAGCCTTGTCTTCAAGGGTCTTATAATTTGATGGGAGGAGACAACATACAAAAGGAGGTAGGAAAGCTGTGGGTGGAGACATCAGGGGGTACTTGGCACAAGGGGCATCATATTCCATGGAGTTGAAACCATGACCTGCAGGGCTGAGGGCCAGATATTCCCTTCCACATGAATGCCCTGGCCACATAAGCTCCATTTGTGGGTCCCCTACATGCATATATCCAAAGTATTTCTAATCCTCTAAATATTTACTTGGATTTCATCCAGGTCATTGATAAAAAGTGATAAGTAGAAGAAGGCCAAGAGCTAGAGCCTTTCATTCTCTTCCAATCATCCCCAAAGGGCTGAGACTTGCTGCATCTAAGCCTAAAGCCAGACCTGTGGTCTATGTAACCACAAGGATTAACCTCCAGATCCCAGAGGATTTCTCTGAGCAACCAAACCTGTTCTGTAGCTAGCAGAATGAGTTAGGCTAGTGGATGTTGACAAACCCTGTGGTGAAGTAGAAAGTCTAAGAGGCAGATTAATCTCAAAAGGGCCCTTATCTCCTCAACTGTTAAATCAAGAAATTGGGTTAGAACATTTCTAAAATCCTCTCCACCTCTTAATCTGCCTAATGGGCATTTCAAATTGGGTATCCCATAGCCTTCTGAAATTTAGGGTGTCCCAACAAAACTTATCTTTCCCCCCAAACTGACTGATCTTCCAAAGTTTCTTATTAATAATGACAGCACCGACATCCTTTCGATTTGCCAGGTTCACAAATTCAGCATCATCTTTGACCGCTCACTCTCACTTACCCACATATTGGACTCCTTAGCTTCAAATCTCTCCACACTATAATTTAGTCTCCATTCATCTGCCAAAGTGATTTTCCTAGGGTATAGATCTGACCACATCTCACACACACACACACACACACACACACACACACACACACACACACACTCTCACACACTCACTCACTCACTCACTCACTCACACAACCACCCTTACCCCTGAACTCAATAATCTCCATTGGCTTCCCTTTAGCTCTCAGACCAAAACCAAAATCCACTATCTGGCATTTAAAGTTCCCCACAGCCTAGACCCTTCCTGTCTTTTTAGTCTACTTACACATTATTATGCTTCATGAACTTTTCAGTTTTGTTATACTGGCCTGCCTTCTCTTCTGTATATGTGATAGACAGTCAATCTCCCATCTCTGTGCCTTTCCAATGTCTATCTCTCATTCCTGGAATGCTCTGCTCTGTTCTCACATCTGCTTTCCAGAACACTATTGGGACTATGCCCCAGACTCCTGGGATCCCAGTAATCCTTTTGAGACTCAGCTCAAAAATACCTTCTGTAGGAGGCTTTTTCCTCCTTCAGCTGCTATTGCAGCTAAGATTAAGTTGTATCTACTTTATCTTGCATATACCTATTAATGTATGTATTTTCTTCCCCACCCCCCCCCCACCATGAGAATGTAAGCTCTCTGAAGGCAGGGATTTTCTTTTTCTTTGTATGTTCATATTAAACACTTAATAAATGTTTATTGCTTGATGAGCCTAAGAACTCTTAATATACATTGAGATATGAGAAGGCTTCCTAAACAATTAGAGTTGTCTCAGTGTGAAATTGGCTGCCAGAGGGGGCACTGAGTACTCCATCACTGGAAGTATGGAAGCAGGGACTGGATGACAACCTTTCAGGGATTTTACAGATGGGATTCCTACTTAGGTACAGCTTGAATTAGTCTCTCCAGCTTTAAGGTTCACAGTTTCTTGGATTATCTGAAATTTCATAGTACTATAGACTATAGAGCTAGGAGGGACCTTAGAACTCATCTAATATAACTCCCTCATTTTCCAGATGAGGAAAGTGAGGCCCAGAGATTTTAAGTGACCCACAAGTAGCCAGTAGCCAAACTAGGGTTTCAACCCTGGTGTTCTCATTCCACACATACTCTCCCAGTAAACCATGTTGTTTTTTGTCCTTCATTCTCAAATATGACCATGACATCAGGAAACCATGTTGTTTTTTGTCCTTCATTCTCAAATATGACCATGACTTGGCAAGTGAATTGGATTTAAGTGAAGGAGGGCTATGCAAAGTCACTAGCCTCACTTTCTCCTCTGGAGCCATCTGGGTACAGTGGCAAGATTTAGATCAAGATGACTAGAGATGGCCACACAGTAAGCCATATAGATTCTGGGTGAAGGTATGTTAGGATGATCAGGGTTACTCACGCATATTGTATATCACATAGTCTTACTTGTCCCAGAATGAACTGTGCCTATCAAATATAACATGAATTAAAAAAAAATTCATAATATAGGAGTCCAGTTTTTGTTTCTGAATTCTCAATACCTAGCATAGTACCTGGCTCATCCAAAGAAATGAAGAAATACTTGTTGAGTTTAATTGAATTCAATTAATTTATAATCCAATTGGATAAAGACAAGCATATCTAACACCTCTCATGAGATGTGAGTATATGATGTAGACTGAAGGTGCCCTTTGAAACAACTATAACAAACCCAACTCTCATCATCTCAGTCCTACTATCTTGTTGCTTTATTAATTTTTCATCTCTTTGGGTTCAAAGGTAATCCAGGGGATTTCCTCTGGAATAGTTTCAGTAATTACTAAAATCATAGAAAACTATTTTTTCATATTAAATTGGCTCCCATCCTGAAGTAAAAATCCAAGAAATCTCTTCTCCCATGGCCTAGTTTACCTATCTCAATCTGAAACCCCAATAGACAAATTTGCTATTATTGTCCATTTAATATGTTAGTCTTTTCAAATAATATAAAGACATAAATATTAAAGGAATATATAGAAAACTCCAGTGGGCTCACCCAAGAAAAAGAAAGTTGCTACTTATTTTAATTCCTCCCACTGACAATTACAGCTGCCAGGTGATACCATGCAATTTGTCTTCCATCCTTTTCATCAGTGATCTAGGGCCTCATCTGTTTATGCCCCATGCTCACCCTCTTTTACCTGGCATCTTAAAATTTTAGGTGAACTTTCTTCAAGACACACTAAAACCATGAAACAAACTGAACTGAGCTTTCCTCAGAAAGTAGTTAACAGGATGCATAGCCCAAGGATCTTCTCTCCTGAGAAAGTCCTCCAAAGTCTCTATGATCCTAGGACTAGCATCTGAAGGCTTTCTGAATCTAGGTCTCAGAAATCCAAGGCTATGTGTATAATAATGATTCACATTTAAAAAGCATTTTAAGACTTAGGAAGGGGCAGGTAGGTGGCTCAGTGAATAGAGCACAGCCCTGGAGTCAAGAGGACCTGAATTCAAATCTGACCTCAGACACTGACATTTACTAGCCGTGTGACCTTGGGCAAGTCACTTAACCCCAATTATCTCACCGTCCCCCCTCAAAAAAACAAAAGATGACTTAGGAAGCATTTTCCTCCTTGTAATAGTCTTTTGTGATAAGTAGAACAAGTATTATTGTCATTTTTCAACATAAAAACCTTCTACTTTTAACTAGTGTAAGGACTCCCTTCACATATATAAATTAACTCACCTATAACTTATGGTCTTAGATAGTTGCCTGAGTCTCAGTGATTTGCCTAGAGTCATCTAGCTTATAAGCAACAGGGGTAGGATTTGAGTCTAGGCCATCTTGCCTCCAAATCCAACTTTTTCCACTACACCATGTGGGTCTATTTTACAGATGAAGAAACTGAAATTCGAAGGTGAAGTAAGAACTAGTAAGTCTCTACCAGAGCCAAGATTCAAACCCAGATCTCCTGACTCTAAATCCAGCACTCTCTCCATTACCCTATACTACCTTAAGTGTGTAAAATGTGTAAAAATGCAAAACGTCATTTGATCCCATCCAGCAAAGACTGAGTCCCTGAAGCAATACATCATATCATAACGACAAGCCAGCACCCCAGTGACTTATTACAAGTTACTATTCTGCTTTTTAACACAGGAAAAGATCTTCAGAACCCATTTGGTTTCATCATATGCCTAGGGAATTATGAGCCCAACGATGGTTTCTTCTAGTGTCTGCTCAGTGTTTTAATTGTAATATTAAATTCCTTATCTGTTTCTTCTTTGTTTTTAATACCCCTTTGTGATAGCTCACCAAGTACAGGAGAAGTGTAGCTGATGTATTAGATGGAGATAAATGCCTTAAATATCCTGAAACCCTGTACCTCTGGGATCCTCTGGTTACCAAGTACAGAAACTGGCAGTCAACTCAACAGACCATGGCCAAGGATTACTGCTCAAGGGTCACATCATGACTTAGATCACAGAGTGATGAATATGCTGGATTTCAAGAGCACCCAAGGTACCCACTTGAAATTCACTTTTGTTCAACTTCTCTCAAAGACTTGCATGATACTTTAGCTTCCCTCCTGGGAGATGCCCCTAAGTTCACTAATCCTGGATTCCTACTGAAATGGGCTACCCAATAGAAGTCAAGTGATAAAGTACTATTTAATAGGAAGCAAAATGACAGGAAGGAGGCAAGAAAAGGATCTGTTTTTAAAAGACCTAATCCTGCTTTATCTTGCATCCTCCCTAAGATAAATTGTTTTTTGGCCCCAAAAATGATATCCACAAACAGAGATGAGAAGAAAAACCATTTTTCAAGTGAGTTCTGGGAAGGAGAGTGTCCCCTAGCCCCCACCCAAGAACAACAGTGTAGAGTATCAGACTGAAGGCAAACATACCAACAAAGAGAGACCCCACTTTATGACTAATTGGATTGAGGAGCACTAAATAAAGCTACCATGGAGGGAAATATGTAAACAATAATTTGAGCTTTTAAAAAACACCCTTAAGGACTGCTGGTTGCTTATACAATTGCTTTTCTTTCTTTTTATTTTTCAATTAGAAATACCATCCTAACCACCAAGAAGAAAAACAGCACAGTCCTAACATTAAGTTCATTTTTAAGGGGATCATTACAAGCATCATCTTCAAATGAATCTGGAACTTTTTTTCCTCCGAGTTCCTGGGATTTATGATCGCATTGTCTTATATTCCTCCCTGGGGCCATCATGGAGGGCTCATACATTGGGAAATCTTTTTCTCCTAGTTCGTGGGATTTATGATTGTGTTCTCCTATATTCCTACCCAGTGCCATCATGAAGGGGCCTTGCACTGGGAATCTTTTCCTTCTAGTTCCTGGGATTTATGATTGCATTCTTCTATATTCCTACCTGGTACCATCATGGAGGGGTCTTGAATTTTTCACTAGGCAATCTGTGCAGTTACTTAAGTCAAGTAAATTTTTACAAAAAAAGCATTGATTGGGGGGAGTGGCTAGGTGGCACAGTGAATAGAACACTGGCCCTGGAGTCAGGAGGACCTGAGTCCAATCTGGCCTCAGACACTTAACACTTACTAGCTGTGTGACCTTGAGCAAGTCACTTAACTTCAATTGCCCTGCCTTCCCTGCTCCAAAAAAGCACACACACACACACACACACACACACACACACACACACACACACACCACTGATTTTTGTCACCTTTCCAAGGCTTATTGACTGGGGTTTTAAACTTCCCATCCTGCTGACTTCAGCTCTTCACTGAGGTATCTCAGAGACAGAGTACTATTCCTAGTAAAATAACTGAAGGAATAGTGCACATTCTCATAGTTTGGTCCTGGGATTTTCTCTGTACCACAGAAAGACGAGACAAATAAAGGGCAGATTCCTTGTTTCCCCAACTTTGGACAAGTGGCTCCTGGATAGAGACTGTGCATTTACCAAGCATAAATAAATAATGGTCATCAAGCTCTTACTGTGTGCCCAGCACCAGGCTAAGAGCTGGGTACCCAAAGAAGGGCAAAAATAGACTTCTGATGTCAAAGGACTCACCTTCTAATGAAGACAATATGTACATAATCAAGTACATATAAGATATATACATACATATGTTCATTTATGTATAAATACATGCATATATACATACACACATTTTTGTAGATATAGTAGATAAAAGGTAATCTCAGAGAGAAGCCACAGGAAGTGGAGGGGGGAGGGGCAATAGAGAAAAGCCTCCTCCCAGAGCTTAACCTTGAGGAAAGCCAGGAAAGCAGGGAGGCATGAGGCACTGCCAATGCAAAGGTAGGAGACAGAGTGTCACATACAATGAAGAGCAGTTAGGCCAGGGCAGCTAATTAGAGACTCTTGGAAAGGTAATACACACCACCCAGAATCTCATCTCTTTTCTCCTATTTGGGCTCATGAGCATCTTCTCTATGGAAATAATTTCTCCTGATGATGGATCCCCAAGAGAAGTTGCTTCTCTCTAACTTAACACCCCTTTCTCTAGTTGAATTAGACCTAGAATAGGTCTAATTCTAATTCAACTAATAGGTCTAATAGACCTAGAAAACACCAATTTTGTTCATGTGAGGGGTGGGGGAAGGGGCAAGGTTGAGATGTTTGCTTTTTTGCAAGAGGTATATACAAGAGTCCTAGAAATAGACTTCATTTCATGCTGTAAGCCCCTTCAGACTTATATATAGACTTCAGACTATAATAATAACTACTTACATTTGAGAGGCAGCCTGCTGTAGTGGACAGAGGACTGGCCTTGAAGGAAAGAAGACCTGGGACAATGTCCTGTTTCTACCCATCTGCATAGATGGAGGGAATTTCTATATAGGAAGTCTTCTATCACAATGAAATAGCTGATCTGGACTCTTTCCCGCCAAAAAATAATTTATACACACATACATACACACACATGCATATATACATATATTCTATATGTATATGTATTGTATATACACACATGTATGTATATATATACATATATCTATGTATTTATATACATATATACATATATCTCCAATATATCCACAGCTTGATTGTATTAAGACTTTTGGGACCCCCTAGATTATCCCTTTTGATCTTCATAACAAAGTATTTGGTACCATTAATATTATTGCCCCCATTTTTTCCTTCATTGGGGACTATTATTTCATTGTGGGGAGTGCTACAGATGAACAAATCAATGGATTTGAATGAATGAAATGAATTATGATACATTCATCAAGACCCTGCTATGTGTCAGGTAGTTCCCATGTTAAATGCTAGTAATACAAATAGGAAAAAGCAAGATGATCCCTGTCTTCAAAGAGTTAAATTCTAATAAGGGGAGATCACAAATACAGGGGACTGAAAGTTGGGGGAGGCTGTGTACTGGAGAGAGTACATGGCTTGGAGATGGTTGGGAAATGTTATGGTGGTTCTGGTCCAAGTAATGTAAGGTGAACTGATCAACACCCAATATCCCATGGCTGGAAGTCTGAGTTCCAGTCTGGTGATAGGAGGCTGAAGGACTCATTGCATTTATTTTATGTAAATTAACCTGCTCCTCTCAACTTGTCAATTAAAAAAAATTTTTTTCCTCCCAACCCTAGGACCCATCTCCTTATCTCCAGACTCTACTTTTTTTCTACTTTGATTTTTCCTTTGTGATATGTATTCTTATATTTTCTCACCTTATGAAAATCCATAGCAAATCTCCACAGGGAATGAAAACCAAGGGTGGGATCTGAACCAAGGGTATGCTGGTAAATGTTTGTCAGCTAACTCTCCAGAAGACAAGGAGAAATGATACACTTTAAAGTTAAATCTGCATTATTAACATTTTCTACATTACTTTCTCATGTCTAGACAATCAACAGAAAAATGTCAAGTCCTGCTTTGTAGCATTTACTGATTTCTGAGGTTTAAATGTTCACTCTGAAAATTTAACAATTGACTCCAGTTTTGAACAGACCTAAGGACCTCATTTGGGAGACAAGTCTGAGGTTTTGCTGAACCTTCAGCAGTAAAGACCACTTTTCCACCTTAGAAACAGAGATTTTCTTCTATTCTATGTGTCCTCAAAAGACCTTGCCTTTTGATTTCCTTAAATCAAGACCAACTCTACTTTCAGATCTGTTTTTACCTCCAAGTTGGGTCATTCTCTGGGTTGGTCAGTTAGCTGTATTCTGTTCTTGGGCCACAAACTAAGCTCCCAACCCTGTTCAGCTGCCTTGCAAAGGCATGCCCTTGACCTCCAAGAGGACTAAGGAAGAAAGTTATAGCTAATTTAGTATCTATCTGTCACTACTATGAGAAATCAATCAAGCTATCAACCAATCAACAAAAATTTATTAAGGGCCTACTATGTGCTGGTCACTGTGCTTGCTGCCATTCCTACCTTCTAAGATCTTAAGTTATACAGGAAAAACAAAATCACAAGCCCTGCTGCTGTTATTATTTTCATATAGGGAAGACAAGATACATGCACACATATTTACATAGTTTTTTTCTACCTCAAAGATCAAGGCATTTGCCATCTCTCTCTTCTAGCTTCCATTATAGTTTTAGATCCAGGTCCCAACCTTCATATCTTTAATTTTCCCAGAAGGTAAACAACAGCAAACTGCTTAGCCAGGAGAGAGACAGACAGAGAGACAGAGAGAGAGAGAGAGAGAGAGAGAGAGAGAGAGAGAGAGAGAGAGAGGCAGAGAGACAGAGAGAGACAAAGAGAGACAGAGACAGAGAGAGACAGAGAGAGAGTGAGAGAGAGAGGCAGAGAGACAGAGAGAGACAAAGAGAGACAGAGACAGAAATTGAAAAAGAAGATAGATAATAGAGAAAGAAGACATAGCAGAAAAAGATAGCTAGATATAGAGTTATAGATTATTAGATATAGACATAGCTACATATATAAAGATAGAGAAATAGAGAAATAAAGATAGAGATGGATAGATATCTATAGAGATGAAGATATATAGATAGATAAGTAGATTAAATGATAGGTTAAAAGATAGCTAAATATAGAGTTAAAATAGATTAGGTATAGAGATATCTATAAAGATAGAAATAGCTTTAGAGATGAAGATATATAGACAGATGGACAGATGGATGGATGGATGTATAGATCCAGGATCATAGATTTAGAGGTAGAAGGAACCAGAGAGATGATCTCGTTCATGGTTTCTTTATTATAGGTGAAAACAAAACCTGAGGCCTAGATTTGGGATTCACATCCAGATTTTCTTACTTGAAATCCAGAAAACCCTCTGCTCTGCTACAATGATGACTTGAAAGGGACTTCAGAAGTTATCTAACCCAACCTGAACAAGATTGTCTTTTTAAAAAAATTGTATGGCACTTATCTTTTGTCCTGGTTTTGGCTCTTACAAGCTGCCTTGTTATTTCCTGTGTGTCTGTCAATCTCCTTAGTGAGATCTTAAGTTGACTGCCCATCATTTAAAAACCTCTCCTGCTATAGCCCCATCTGGATTAACCCAAAGGATAGATAGATTGATAGATAGATAGATAGATAGATAGATAGATATACACATACCTATACATACATATTTATACATATACATATATATACATATTTACATATAAATGTGTGTATATACTCATATATGTATCTAGAAACACACTATATATGGGCAAAAATTTGTATCACAAAGTATGAATTTTGGAATAATCATTCAGTCTACAAGCATTTATTAAGTGCTTACTATATGCCAAGCACTTAGCTAGTTGGCAAAGTGGATAGAATGCTGTTTGGAGTAAAAAAGACCTGAGATCAAATTTAACCTCAGACACTTACTAGCCATGTGACCTTGGGCAAGTCACTTGATCTCTGTTTGCCCTAGTTTCCTCATTTGTGAACTGAAGATATTAAGAGCACCTCCCCCGAGGGTTGTTGTGAAGATCAATAATAATTGTAAAGTAAACAGTGCCTAGGGGTGGCTAGGTGGTGCAGTGAGTAAGAGCTCTGGCCCCAGAGTCAGGAGGACCTGGGATGGGTTCTGGCCTCAGATACTTAACACCCACACACACACCCACACACACAAACTGGCCATGTAACCTTGGGCAAGTTACTTGACCCCAATTGCTTTAAAAAAAAAAAGTAAACAGTGCCTGCTGCATAGAAAGTGATATATTAATACTAGCTCTCATCATCATCATCATCATTATTCTAAGCACCAGGGATACAGAAAAAGGCAAAAGAATTGTCCCTGACCTCAAGGAGCTCACAGTCTAATGGGGAAGATAGCATAGAAACAATTATTTGCAAGCAAGATATATATAGGGTGAATTGGAAATAATCAACAGAGGAAAGGCATTAGCATGGGGGCGGGGCAGATGGCTGTGCTTTTAAGCTCTATTTCTAACTTGAGTATCTCCTAGGGCAAGTTGAGCTACTTTCTTCATAGAAACAGAAAACAGCTCATGCTACAGGTAGACAGGTACAATGTGAAGAAAACACTTTAAGATTTGGGAGACCTGGGTTCCAGTCCCAGCTCTGTGTTTTGTTAACAGTGTAACCTAGGACCAATTACCTTAGCCTCTTTGGACCTCAGCCTCCTCTTCTAGAGAATAAAAAAGGTTGTAGTTAATTACTTCCAAGGTGCCTCTCAATTCTAACATTTTATTAGTTTGCATGGATGTGTGTTGGTATAATATATATGTTTTTTCCCCTAGAATAGGGAGCATAAATGGTCTGGGATACTGAGAGATGATGGGACTTGCCCAGAGACACATCCTGACATATATCAGAACTGAGACTTGAATCTGGGTCTTTCCATTGCTAAAGCCATCTCCCTCCCTACGTGGGCTCCCTTTTAGCACACTCATCCATGCCTACAAACGGTCAAAGTAGATAAAAGTCAGGCTGTGGGATCATGTATAGTAGACTTCACTTCATGACTCCAATAAATGCATCACCCTAGGCAGGTTACTATTCCAAGGATACTCCCTCAGACTTCAATTTACAAATGAGTTGCTGAGCTGAATTAGTGGAGAGGGTTTCCACAACTGAAATTTCCTATGCTGATGAAATTACAGGTCCAGACAAAATATGTATGGGTACATGGACATATATATGTGTGTATGTATATATGCATTATGTATACATGCATGTGTGCATGTATCTCTAAACACGCATATGTGTATATGTTTATATATACATACATATATTATAATGGAAATTCAAATTTAAAGATCTTCCCTGCCCCTAGGCCCTTTGATAGGCTTAAGAGACTCTGAGAACCTTCCTTGATTTGAAAATATACTCTGCCCCCTAATAGGCTGAATGTGGTCACCTGGAGCCTGTGGCCAGAGGCTTAGTTTCAGAAATGCCCATACCTTGATGCTGTGTGATTGGGCAGTGGATCAAGAGGGTGGTTCCATTCTGTGAGCCAGGAGAAGGCTACATAATCCCTGATGTGAGGCTTTTCTTTGGGGCTCACTTTGAGAAGTGTTGTGTGATCTGACCAGATGAGACTCTGGGCAGCCACTGAGAGCCATTGAGGCTTTGAAAACCCAGATGTTGATGCTTCCCTCTCTGGGAACTGTGATTTGGTATTGATATAATGGTTGGGCAGTTTGGAAGCCTGTCTGTTTGATCTGTTTGTTTCTCTGTCTTGTAACTTCTCTCTGTATATTCTGAAGTTCGGGGTGCTGACCTTTTCCCCCTGAACTAGGTAAACGATATGTTTGATTAAAGTAAACTTGTTAACCGATTTTGAGTTGCTTTCCTTTAGAAAAACAGATCTAAGAACCTGTGTTGGCAGCCACCCTGGGTATGCTGGGGTGCTTGCTGCTACATATATACATACACATACACACACACACACACACACATATATATATATATACATACATACATACATACATACATATATATATATATATTATGGGTTGGCATAAGAAATTAAATAGGAATTCAGGGGAGTCTTGTGGAAACTGCAGATGACACTTGAAGGCCAGTACTGACCAAATACTTAACCCAAATTTTACAATAAGTTACTGTAAATACCCATAAAAGAAAAAATGTAATCTTCTCTGGTACAAAGGGAAAGCCAAACAATCTTATGTGAATTTTCCACATCACAGGGCACCACATTCCTAACCCTTGCAATGTGGAAGGGATAACTGTATACATATGCTTACATATATTTATGGAATACATATTTATTTTATCACAACACTCTGTGGTTTAGGTATATTCCCTCAATTGGTGCAAATTACAATTTCTGTGCTACTTAGCAGACTATCTTTGAGAGGTGCTAAGCCATCATCCTGAGGCTATGCTGGTGCCAAGGCTCTCTGAGCTTAACTTGGCTCGTCCTCTAATGACAGATGTGTCCTGTCACCAAGCCCATAACCAATGCTTTTCCAGCCTGGTAGAACTTGCCAGAGTTTGTGCTTTAATGGCTTAACCTTTGAGAGCCCAGAGACACCTCCATGTCTAAGAAGGGATCAGAGGAGTACTTCAGTGCTACACATGTCAGAGATTTCACCTGTGTACATGTGCATGTGTGCATGCACATGAACTACCTTCCATAATGCATTTCACTGGTCCTCTGTACTTTAGAAGGAAAGCTTCATGAGATTCAGTGGCAAAAAAAAAAAAAATCATCCCATGGCACCATGGCAATGAGTGTCTGCAAAAATAGGTGGGCTGGTAGTGATATAATGGACACTGTCCACATCCATACACGGAATTTCCATATCATGAGGAGGCACTGATATATGACTTTAGTAAAGGATCCAGATTCACATGTCCCAAAGAGCAAATGGAGAGGCTGGGTGAATATAAATAGAATGTAGCATATTACCAGTGATAATTACCATGCAAGAAGCCATATACAAGCATCAAGGGAATGTAGAACCAGAAAAAGACTTGGTCTGATCATGTATTAAGAGTGAGAAATAACAGAGGAATGGACAGGCGGGGGGCCTTAACACTGGGACCCAAGAAATTCTAAGTGACTGGAGAAAAGCCTTCAACGCATTGTGGGAAAGGATGAAAGCACAGGAACCACACAAAATGAGATGGGAATGATATGTAGCAATCTGCCCCAGTGAAAGGAGCATTCCACTAGTGAGGTCATCTCCTGCCCCCATGGTATTGCACAAGTGGGTTCATTCCAGACCTGGAATGAATTCTCTCTTCACTTTCACTTCTGGAAACCCAAGCTTCCTTCAAAGTACAGCCCAGATGCTGCCTCCAAAGGGAGATTTCTTCTGGTCATCCTTATCGTTAGCTCTCTTTCTTTTTGGAAATTACTTAACATTATTTTGTATATACTCTGTGTTTAATTATTTGTGTATACATTGTATCAACCATCCCTCTGCCCCATAGAATATAAGCTCCTATAGGGCAGGGGCTATCTCATTTTTGTCTTTGTATCTCCATTGTTTTAGTACAGT
Organism: Gymnobelideus leadbeateri; assembly: GCA_011680675.1. Classification (NCBI taxonomy): domain Eukaryota; kingdom Metazoa; phylum Chordata; class Mammalia; order Diprotodontia; family Petauridae; genus Gymnobelideus; species Gymnobelideus leadbeateri. Next base: position 66,101 of record WOXC01007472.1, on the reverse strand, counting down.
GCTTGGCACATAGTAGGTGCTTAATAAATATTGACTGCTAGGTGATTTATACAATTTTACTGAACAACAGAATCTATATATAACATGCATATGTATACATACAAATATATGTATGTTTCTGCGTATGTATGTATGTATGTATGTATTCAGAGAGGAAGAGAAAGTGAATGAACAAGTGAGTGAAAAAGGCTTTGCTAAGTATTGCCATTCTCTAAATACTGAGAGGGAAGTAGGCAAAGTTACCATATATTTGGGGGGGAAAAACAACCTAACAACATTATAGTCTGGAGTTAAAAGCAATTGCCTATATTTAACATTTTAGGTCCTTACATTAACAAAAGCCTGCAGCGGTAAGAGGGTCTTTGGTTTTACCCATTTTATATATCCAAGTGTGTTTTTGTGTAAATACCCCCTTTATAAGAATGTGTGTATAAATCCTTCCCAAAAGACATCTGTGGCTCTAGCAACGAAAGTGTCCTATATAATTATCTCCCCTACTGAACTGGAAATCTCATGAAGTCAGGAATTATATGTTCTACTGTAGATCTCTCCAGTATTTAAACAGCTATTGAATGACTTACTCCATATATTAAGTGTAAACTCTATTAGAAGAGCGCAGTAGAGTGCCACCTTCCCCTGGACCCTCTTTCCTATCTGAAAAAAAATCCTCTGTCCAAGTTAGAGTTTTGATCAACACCAGTGGACGTGTAGCAGCCAACATCAATATATTACAGTTGCATGGTACTAAGCACAGCCAAGCCAAGGAAGATGAAATTTTAGACTAAGTGACTGTTAAAGGTCATGGTGTGATTTGGGTCAATATAGGAAATGGAGAAAGTTTAAAGGGTAAGAATGATGCATTCGTTTGTGTCAAAATCAGGGCTATGTGTTTCAAGAAATATTTCTGAGCGATCTAAATGCAGACTGTCTTGAGTATATCTCATGCATCCTTGGAAGGCTGTGTTATCTTCCTTCCTGAGTCCAAGTATAACTGAATATGTTGATTTAAATCTAGGAATGTATGGTTTGGAGCTAGTGAACCTGGAGACCACATCTCTTCTAAATCAAATCAAACCAAATCAACAACTCTGCTTTAGAAATAAACTCTGAGCTAGCCTCCACCTTTCACCCAGCCTGGAAACAAGTGATCTTGGACCTCTGAGGCCACCCTTACAGATGAGGAAACTGAGGTCCAGAAAGGTCAAGCGACTTGTCCAAGATCACACAGGTAGTCAGTGGTGCGGTCTGAACCCAAGCCTTCCGACTCCAAAGTTCACATGTCTTTTTTCATTTTGCTTTTCCCAACTGTATCACACTGCCTCATGCAAGTCACTGGCTTTAGATGCCAGAAATGCCTAAATAAAACATTTTGTCTGGATGCTCCTAGTCTTCCAAGTTCCCTTTCTACCTTACCTTGTCTAACCCAGGCCTCATTTGTTACCCTCCAGAGCCTTCTTTGGGATCTGGTCTTTACCAGCCAAAAGGTTTTTTCTGGTTTCTTCCTTTTTCATAAAAGGGTTTTATATGTTAGCTGCTGGAATTCATTTAAATCAGCCATGGCTTTTTAATCTGTATACATGTGCCATGAAGTCTTTGGTTAATGCTCCCCCTCCATCTTTTTTCTTTCTTTTTTTTTTTTAAAGACCTGAACCAACACTCACAATAAATCAGTCTTCAGGCATACAAGTCAAATTTCTCCTTTAAGATTTTTTTCTTGATTTTCTTGCCTTTAAAAAAAAAGTATGGGAAAAATGTTCATTTTCTGTACAGGAAACTTTAACAATCTACTTAAATTGAATAGTAAAAATAGTTTCCTGGTGGGAATACATTAAGAAACATTGAAAATAAAAACCGGTTAATGGCATCAAATATCAGCTGATTGTCCAGCAGATCTTGGATGGAAATGTTCCAGCCAGATGAAGCAATAAGAACATGCCGATAACTTATTACCAGAGTCACTGGGCTGCCAAATGGTCCAAATGACCAGCACTTCCCTTGCAATGCTATTTAGTCAGAGGCATGACAGGATAAGCAGGAGATTAAGTTAATATTATCCTCCTGCTGCTGTCAACAGACAGATATTATAAATGCTATTTCCTCTTTAGTTATCAACCAGTTTCTTGGGAAAAAAACAAACTTTGATTACTGGGGCTTTCTGGTATATAAGATATTTTATTCTCCTTTAAGAAATTACAATTGTGGAACTTTAGGGGGAAAAACACTGTAAAAGACTTACTTTCAATAATTATTGCTTGATTGCCCCCTCCCTCCTTTACAGCATCAAGCTTTGCTTCTGGGTAGCTCCATGGGGCAGCCATCCTCAGTATAAGGTAACACTGATGTTGTTCGAGGTGCATTGGACTGGGGATCAGGAATTCTACATTCAAAGTCCAGTCCACGTGGGGTGTGTTGGTAAATGTTTAGCAACTGGCTCTCCAAAAATTCATGGTGCTCTTCAAAATTCAATCTGTGTTTGGAGGGAGAGAGGAGTAGGGAATGAGCATTTATATGGTACCTACTGTGTGCCAGGCATTGTCGTGAGCACTTTTCAAATATTACTTCAATTGTCATTTATTTGCACTCCTAAAATTTTCTCATATCACTTTTTTAAGTCTAGACAACTAACAAAATAATAAATCAAGTACAAATTTATAGCTGATTTCTAAGCAATAGAAATTTGGTAACCAACTCTTAAGGGATGATTAGAGCTGGTACCAGTATACCCATTAGTCCATCTCTTCCATTGACTGTGTGGTTTGGAGTAAGTTACTCAACCTTTCTGAACATCATATTCTCATTTGAAAAGCAAGGAGGAAATGAAACTGTGTGAGACAAGGGCAAGACTACTGGCCCCCTGAGCCTGACAGTCTGGTTGAAATCTGACCGTGGGCACTTGCTGTGACCTTAGGCAACTTACCTACTTTCTCTGGGCCTCAGTTTCCTCACCTGTCAAATGAAGGGTATGGATTTGATGGTTTCTAAATCCCCTTCTTATACCATCAAACCCAACCAACTCATTTTATAGACCATTATGAGGATTGTTAGGGATATCCCATACTACTTACCAAAACCTACCTAATGTCCTGTTCAAAACTGCTGTTTCCTCCTGTTCCCTCCAGGCAGCAGAGATAAAGTAGCATCTCTGACTGATCCCAGATATCCCAAGGAAACGATCTTGACCATCATGGTCCCTGGCCTACCCTAAAACAAGGCTTGGGATGAGTTTGGAAGAAATTCCTTAAGACTTCAGGCAAAGAAGTAACCTCTTGGCAATTCTGGGCATCACTTTTCCTCTGAAGAAGGAAGTTTAAAACAGAAGGTCACAAAGTAAGATTTTTGAGTGAGTCTGACCATCAGGAGATAAAAAGGAGACAGCATCCCTGACCCCCAAAGTAGCCCTTCTCCACCTCCACCAGTGGCAGGCACCGGCAGCTCATAACTTTACCCTTTTTCTGTGAGATGCAAAGCACCCCAGGTGTCCAAGACCAACTGTAAGTACTAGCCTTGGTTGCTATCTGCCCATCTGTCTGTCTGCATTTGTTTTCAATGTCTTAGGAGTTTGGCTCTTAGTTTATTTTGTGCATTATGTTTGGCAGAAGAAGCTGTTTTAATATCCCTAGGTGACTGGTGCTATCTCAGTGCCCCTGGGTTCAGGTATTTTGAATAGGATAAAGGATTGCCCCAGGTTTCTGCATAATCAGAGCACTGAACAAGCTTGGCAGGCGTCCCCAGAGCCCATCAATTTAAATCTCATTTCTCTGCTCTGAGAAATTGCTCTTTTGGATCGACCACATCTGGAACCTTCCCTAGCATAATTCCTGACAAAGCCAGAGCTAAAAACAAGCTACCACCTCCCTACTTGCCCCTCCACCCCCCACTACCACAAAGAGCCTGAATTATAGCCTATTTTAGAAGTCATAACTCTCTTGGCCACATTTTAACTTGTTACCTGCAGAGAGCTATTATCCCTGCAGAGTTTCTCTCTGTGCCCTAAACCACTGGCCACACTCCCTGTGTGCACAGTCCAGTCGAGGGGTGGGGAACCTGCGGCCTCAAGGTCACATGTGGCCCTCTAAGTCCTCAAGTGCAGCCCCTTGACTGAATCCAAACTGCATAGAACAAATCCCCTTAATGAAAAGATTTGTTCTGTAAAACTTGGACTCAGTCAAAAGGTCTCACCCAAGGACCTAGAAGGCAACATGTGGCCTTGAGGCTGCAGGTTCTCCACCCCTGGTCCAGTCTCTTGAGAAAGAGAGATCCTTAAAACTACGCTATGCTTTAAGTCATTGATTTTTTTTTTCACTTAACTTGCAGATTTTCTCTTTATGCTGCCCAAGTGAAAGGAAGGATGAACTCAAGGCCAGAACTGGAAATATCTTTATGACTACCAGACTGGTATGGTCTAACTATATTTTTCTAGTAGCATCAAGTAGGGTAAAGGGCTTGTTCATCAGAAATCTAGACACTATGCAATGAGCTGCGAGAGTGGGGTGAGGGAAAGACCCTGTGGCCCCAAGAATCAAGTTTGTGGCTTTGGTCTGTGTCATTCTTCCTTTTCAGGCCTAGGCACAGGTGGTGATGTCACCAGATCTGGGAGTATAAGCTAAAGCTGCCTTGGAGGTAAGATTCCAGACTGGCTGCTACTGCAAGCCCAGTAAGGTCATACTGAGAAGTTAGGATGCCATGACACAACAAGCCTGAGGTCTTTGGACTTCGGACTTGGCAGGGCCATGCACTATAGGAATGCTATTAAGTTACTTTCCTCTTCCCAGAGACTGAGGTGGTAGAAGTGGGAGATGATGCCCCTCTAGGTGTTGGGGAAATTTTATATGCCTTTTCTTGTTACACTTTTGAAGTAAATATTCCTTTGTAAAATCTAATCTGTTAAGTGGTTAAATGGACCTGGTATTCAGGCACTCCCTAAAACTGAAGGAACAAAATCGGTGGGAGCTTGAGCCAATGGCAAAGGCTTAGGCATCACTAAACCCACTTAAAGGACAACTAGGTAGTGCAGTGGATAGAGTGGTTGGCCATGGAATCCAGAAGACCTGAGTTCAAATCTGGCCTTGCACACTTACTAGCTATGTGACCTTGGACAAGTCACTTAAACCTGTTTGCCTCAATTTCCTCATCTACAAAATGGGCTAGAAAAAGAAATGGAAAACCATTCTGGTATCTTTCCCAAGATAACCCCAAACAGGGTCACAAAGAGTTGGGCATGACTGAAAAATGACTGAACAATAAAAACAAACCCACTTAAGAGACGTGCAGAACCCTGGGGAAAGTATGTAGTGGATGGAAGGCTGTACCTGGAATCAAGAAGACTTAAGTGAAAGTCCATCCTTTAACACTTACTAGACATGCGATGTTTGGCAAATTACTTAACCTCTGTTTGCCTCAATTGATTCATTGGAAAAATTGGGGAAACCCACTTCCCAGGGTTGTTGTGAGGATCAAATGAGATGGTATTTGTAAAATGCTCCGCACGCAGTTGGTGCTATATAAGTGTTAGTTATTGTTGTTATTGGTCTAGGGTCCTAGAATCCTAAGGATTCCTTTCCAGTTCCACATCCATATTCCTCTGGTCTTGAGCTAGATTTGACAGCCTCTGAGTTTCTAGCCAGGATTCTTAAAAACCTACGTGAACGATGTGAACGAACTTTACAACTGGGCATTTGGAAGAAAACAAACAATTGGGAGTCTTGCTTTCAAAGTAAAAAAATGGAAGCTTTGGCAGTTTTTTTCATATTTTATCTATGAGGAAGGGAGTTAATCAGTATTATTATTCCTATTTTACAGCTGAAGAAATTGAAGGCCAGAGAGCTTTGGTAACTTGCTCAAGATTACATACCTTGTAAGTGACTAAGTCATAACTTGAACCTTGGTCTTCTGATTTCAGATCCAATTAACTGTGTTATTACTCATTTCGACCTGTCTCTTCAGGTCAGGCAGTTAGTCAAGAAGCATTAATTAAGTGATTACTATATGCCAGGTACTGTGCTAAGCCCTAGGGACAATTGTAAGGGCCCCAGCAGATTCTGAGGTGTTGAGAGGCTATCTTCTCCATGCTGCATCCCAAGCTTAGCTCTCTATCTCTGATATTAGACTAGGAACATGGAAGGAAAGTTATATTAAGACCCAATGCTACTGATAAAGAAGGTGCTTGCCCTGATCCACCTCCTTCTCCTTGCATCTTCAATTTTTATTTTCTGGCTCCTTTCCCTTTGCCTATAAATGTGCTCAAATCTTCAGACACTCCAACAACAACTTTGCTTGACCCTGCTCTCCTCTAAGTTAGCATGCTGTATCTCTTCTCCTTTTTGGATCCTAGAAAAAGACCTCTACTTTCATTGTCTCTGCTTCTTCACCTCTAACTCACTTCTCAACTTTTTGTGACTGTCTTATTCTACCTACTCTACTGAGACTGTTCTCTTAGGGATTACCAATGATCTCTCCACTGATCAATTGAATGGTCTCTTCTCATTCCTCATTGTTGAAGGTTTTTCCACTATTGACCCCCTTCCCTGTCCAGATATTCTCTCTTCCCACTTAGCTTAAGTGATATTCTTCTCTCCTAATTCTTCTCCTTCCTTTCTGACTTTGCTCTTCCTTCTGTTCCACCCTTCTAAGCTTGACTCCTTTTCAGGACCATCACCTATCTCTCACACCCTAACTCTGAGTACCCCCCAAAGCTCTGTTGTGGGTCCTCTTCTCTTTGCTCTCTAAACCCCCATCTCTTGGTGATTTCATTCCCTCCCATGGATTTAATCATCAGCTCAACACATATAATTCCACAGTCTCAATAGCCAGCCACATTGTCTCTCTTGAGCTCTAATGCCAAGGCCAAGTGTCTGCTGGATAGGACCAAAATGTCCCATTGAACATCAAATTTGACACATCTAAAACAAAAAGTCCACCTTCCTTCCTCCAGATTTATTTTGTGAATATCCAGCATTCATCCAGTTACCCAGATGTGTTACCCCAAATTTGTGCTAGACTCTTTCTTCTGTCTCACCCGCCATATCCAATCCATGGTTAAGGATTGTTGATTCTACCTTTGTAATAGCTCCCACGTCCACCTCTTTCTTTGCACTCATAGACATTATATTAGCTTAGGTCCTTATCACCTCTTACCTGGACTATGTGATAGCCTCCTGTTCTCCCCACTTTCTGTCTCCTTCCTTTCAAATTTATCCTTAAACATAGCTTCCAAAATAATCTTACCATGTAAGTCTGACTGTGTAACTCCTTTACTCAAATACCTCCTTTGGCTCCCTATTGCTTCTTGAATAAAATATAATTAAACAAATTGGCATTTAAGGGACTTCATAATCCAATTACAATTTCAGCTTCATTTCTTATCAGCTCCCATCACCCACTTTATAAATTCCAGTCAAACTGGATTAATAGTTTAATAATAATAATAGTCAATAAAAGTCAATAATAATAATAATAATAATAGTAAAACTGAACTCCACACTCCATCTCTTGTCTCTATATTCACTCAAACCAGTTACCATGCCTGGAAGGCATTTTTTTTTCCAATTCTGCCTCCCTGAATCCTTATCTGACTTCAAGGCTCAGTTCAGATGCCTCATTTTACCCCATAAAATCTTTTTTTGATCCCACACTGTCATCAGTGCTTCCTCTCTCCTCAAATTACCTTCTAATTGCTGATTTGTTTGTAGGTTATGTTTTCCTATGATAATTCAGCAAACATTTATCATACCTACTATTGCAAGGCACTGTGCTGAGTACTGAAGATACAAAGATAAAATGAAATAGTTCCTGCACTCAAGGAGCTTACTTTGGTAGGGGGAGATGTCTGAGCACAAGAGGCAAACAGATAAGGAAATGCAAAATACATAGACAAAGTAAGTACCAAGTAATTTCAGCATGGGGAGAGTACTACCCACTATGTATATGTGTGTTTGGAGGGAAGGAATTGAGGGAATCATGACAGTAAGAAAGAGCAGAAAATAGGAAGCCAGGATGAAGAAGACAGACCCCACTTACTTTAGAGACTCGTTCAGGGTCAGCCTCTATCACATTTTGACAAAGCTGGCAAAGCCCTTGGGAGGCAATGGTCAATAACTGTCCCCATTGCTAGAAACCTCTGATGTTAAAGGAGGCTTAACTGGAAGAGAGATTCCCTTGATAGCTTTTGTAACTTGAATTCCTCTCTCAGAGGTGGGGAACCTGCGGTCCTGAGGCCACATGTGGCCCTCTAGCTCTTCAAGCATGGCCCTTTGACTGATTCGTGGCCTCGAGGCCATGGGTTCCCCATTCCCACTTTTAGATAATGAGAGATGTTTATATGGAGTGTATGTGTAGAAAAGGAGATGGACTGGCCATCATCATCATCATCACAGCTCACATTCATATAGCATTTTAAAGTTCTGCAAAGGGCTACATGTATGTATTTACATGCATATTGGAGCCTCACAAGCTCCTCCCTTTTCAAATGAGATGATGCTCAGAAAGGTGGAGTGACTTACTCCAGTCCACACAGCCAGTCAGTGGGAGAGAGAAGAGACTCAGGGGTGTGCTGGAGACAGTTCTGATCATCTTCTGAGAGCTGATTGTTAAATTTCCAACATTCAGAAATCAGCAAATATATACACAGACACACATATACATAGACACATGTAAGTATATATATATATATATATATATATTGTATATTATGTGTATAATTTGTATGTGTGCATTTCTACAAATGTGTGGATGTACACACATATATAAGTATATTTATATACATATACATATAGATATATACACACATATATAACATAAATTATATAATTGTTCATCCTCCATTTTTTAAAAGAACCAATGACATCATGAGATGATGTCTTCAGGAGAGCATTAATTAGATTGAAGTGAGGTTGGGTGACACAAAGTTGTTAGCCTGGTTCTCTCTTCTAGAGTCATCAAAGTCCAATGGTAAAACAGAAGTCAGGATGATTGGTGATAGCCTGGGATGCAGTGGCCAACCTTCGTGTCTTTGATTTCTGACCAAGCTCTAATGGGGTTTTCATGGAGAACTAGCACCTCTGGTGTGAGGGCTGCCAAAGCCTTTTCAGGGCTGCTCATCCACGTTTGGTGTCCACCTTTCACGCAACTTTCACCTGGGGCTTCAAGAAGCTGTTGCCACACCCCAGTAAAAGCATCTGGGCAGATGGGCTAAACCAAATTGAGGGTAACTGACAGGCCTCAAACCTGTCGATGAGTTTCGTAACTTAAGAGTTCCCCTATTAGAGGTGGGGAACATGTGGCCTTGAGGCTACCCTACTCTAACCTACTCTATCCTAAGTATGTGAAGACTTGCCCCAGCAGAATGGGCAGAGAATGATTTGTTCCAACAGCCATGGAGGCAGCTGAAGTAGGCACTGTGGAATGCTTAGAGAGTTTAGTCAGATTTTATAAATATATATGTATATATATTTATTATATATGTATGTATATATAAAACATATTTATTCATTATAGCTATGTAGATATACACATATAGACACACATATATGTCTGAATATCTGTACATATACATATGTACACACACGTGTGTATGGATAAATGTACACACATATGCATACTGTATATATATATGGGGGGGGTGTATGCATACATACATGTACACACTCACACTCACATATACACACTCATTTAATCCTCATAACAATCCTGGGAGGTAAGTGCTATCATTTGCAGATAGAAATTAAATGACTTGCCCAGGGTCACACAACTAGTAAATATCTAAAGCAGGTTTTGAACTCTTGCCTTCCTGGTTTAGATACTGTCGATGTTACACTAGATCACATGAAATTTTAAAAGAGCCTAAGAACGACCTCAAACACCTGGGATAGATCCTCAGTGGAGGGCTTGTGGAATGGCATGGACAAGAATCCTGCAGGCTGGGATGTGGGTGAGTAGCATCTATGCTGGTGCTGGGAGTAACCACATGGATGACCACTAACCCATCAATATCGAAGTTAGAATAATCTACCACTATTCCCTTGGCCCAGCTTGTGGGAGCAGAGAGTTTTCTAGTCCAGTAAAATCTGGACCAAGAATAAACAAACTAACCCATGATTCTGAAGGCAATATGTTGTTCCCTTTATCTCACAAATTCCAAAGAAACAGCTCCCTCAGCAATGTTACAGACACAGATTTTCTGTGTGTGTGTATGTGTGTGTGTGTGTGTGTGTATGTGTGTGTTTCCCAGTCACATTCTAACTCTCCTATACTTGTGCTCAGAGATTATTTTTGTGAAAAAAGTCCCACTCCCCAGGCCCAACCCACAGGCCAGTATAGACCTGTTAGAGAGGCTGGGTGTGTCAGCTCCCCAAAGCCCAGAGACAAGTAGGCACCAAAAGGCCTTTTCCTAGTTATGGAAGATTTCACCATCCTTTCGCTGTCAAGAGTTCACTCATTTAATAAGTATTCATTGATACCTACTATGTACCTAGCACTGTGCTGGAGGCTGGGAGACAAGGCAGGGCATGGAGATACAAATAATAGGATTAAGGAAGTTAAATGAGTCCTTAGGGTCACAGAACAAGGACGGAATCAAGACTTGAACTCAGGTGTTCGTGGCTTTGAGGCCAACTCTCTATTCAAAATACCACACCTGATCTATAAATAACAACTTATATTTGTATTACACATTAAAGTTTATAGAATATTTTATCTTATTTTATCCTCACAATTTTGTGAGGTAGGCGTTATTCTTATACCCATTTGACCTAAGAGTTAAGTGAGGCTTAGATGGTTTAAGGCAGGGGTGGAGAATCTTCGGCCTCAAGGCCACACATGGTCCTCTAGGTCCTCAAGTTTGGCCCTCTGACTGAATCCAAACTTCATAGAATAAATCCTCTTAATAAAGAATTTGTTCTGTAAAATTTGGACTCAGACTAAAGGCCACATCTGAGGACCTAGGAGGCCACATGTGGCCTTGAGGTCGCAGGTTCCCCACCCCTAGCTTAAGAGATTTGCCCATGGTCACACAGTTAGAAAATGCCCTGAGGCTTTTGCGGCCACAGTTGTTGCCCTTCAGCCCGGACCCAAGATGGCGTCGGCCACTGGCTTCATCCAGTGGCTCCGGAATTCGGCCTCCGGGCGTAATCTCCAAGCTAAATTGCAGTTACGTTACCAGGAGATAGCTAAGAGAACTCAGCCACCTCCTAAGCTGCCAGTGGGCCCTAGCCATAAGTTTTCGAACAATTACTATTGTACTCGTGATGGACGTCGGCAAGCCTCTCCTCCTTCAATCATAATGACTACTGTGAAAGTTTTGGAACCTGGTCTTCCTGGTAAGAGCTCAGATGAGGCTGTGACGGCATCTGGGAAAAAGCCAGCAATACCAGGACCCCCCTTGAAAAAGTGGGAACTTTCGAAGGATGAACCATATTTGTGAAATGGACATGGGAAGATGGACACGAAGATGCTGAGAGATTGTGTTTTTAGGGGACTGACTTGAAGGCACCAGCTCCAGCTGCAAAGGCATCATGGAGGATCATACAGCGAACTTGAGATCATGATATTTTATCTTGGTGGTAGGGGAGAAACATATATCCCAATACATGATAAATACACTGAGCTCCAAAAAAAAAAAAAAAAAAAAAAAAGAAAATGCCCTGAGCAGGATTCAATCCCTCTACCCACTATGCATGGCACATTCCCCCTACAAAGAGGACGAGAAACAATTCCTGCTCTCAAGAACTAAGACAGAGACTTTGAAAATGATGACACAAGGAGACATCCAATTACATGACCCAGTAGTGAGTGATACCAACAATCATTTCTAGAGGAATTCAGAGGAGAAATTGATATGGACTGAATTGGTTGGTGATGACTTTATGAAAGATGGAGGCCTTGGGTATGGTAATGAACAAAGGTAGGATTTGGATAATAGAAGGAAGGAGGAAGGGAAAACCCACTAATGAGAATGAACTCTTCTTCCAATTCACTAACTTATGGTCAGCAAGAATAGAATAAACAAGAAAAGGCAAGAATCAGGGGGCGGAGCCAAGATGGTGGAGTAGAAACAGCATTTCCAATGTGCTCTGCCCCACACAAATTTCAAATAATGTGAAAGGGGATTCCAAACAACTTCTGGAGCCACAGCACCCACAGAACGGCACAGAGAAGCTAACCTCCTGCTGAGGACAGCCCAGCAGCCCTGCAGGAAGTGGCCAGCACAGTGTTCTGAGAGCAGGCAGCACAGCGCACTGGGAACCAACAGCGCAGTGTGCAGAGCTGAGCCCAGGTCCGTGGTTTTAGTCCCAGGGCGGCTAGACCTTCAGCCGGCTGGAGGTACCCCAGAACACCAGCAATTGTGGTCATTCCAGAATTATCAGCACAGATATGCCTAGGACAAAGTGAGAGGTTAGTGCCCTATGGACTTTGGGACCAGTATTTGGGGAACGCGCGGCTGCCTCCCCTGGGGGTAAAAAGCTGCTGAAGAAACAGCTGCACAGAAGCCATTTTGCAGCTTCAGTAGCAGCTCTAGCTCCTGGTCTGCGAACTGTCGGGAGATCCAGCAATCAGTCTGGGGGTTAATTGCTCTTGCTTTAAACTGCCTGGATCTGGATTGTGGTCTGGGGGGAAGTTTGGGGTGGGTATCCAACTTGCCAGAGTGGGTGGAGGCTTTACAGAGGCCACACAACTGGCGGAAGTTGTGAAGACCCCACATTTGGGCGGAAGCTCCCCTGTCTGGTGGCAGAGTCCTACTGTGGCAACAAGCCCAAAAAATCAAGTAATTAAGTGGCAACATGCCTAGGCAAATGAAACAAAATAAACAGAAAAGTTCAACATTGGACTCCTATTTTAGGGGCAAAGAGGCTCAAAGCATGGAGGAGGACTGTGAGGTCAGAACTCCTGCACCAAAAGCCCCAAATGAAAATACAAGCTGGCTACAGGCCATAGAGGACCTTAAGAAGCAGATAAGAGAAGTGGGGGAAAATTTGGGAAGAGAAATGAAAAAGATGCAAGAAAAGTGTGAAATGACAGTCAACAGCCTGACTGAGGAAAATAACACCTTAAAAAATAGACTAACTCAAATGGCAAAAGAGGCTCAGAAAGTCAATGAGTTGAAGAATGCCTTAAAAAGTAGCATTTGCCAGATGGAAAAAGAATCTCAAAAGCTCACTGAGGAGATTCATTCCTTCAGAGTTAGACTGGAGCAAATGGAAGCTAGTGACTTTATGAGAAATCAAGATACTATTAAACAGATCCAAACAAATGAAAGAATAGAAGGCAATGTGAAATATCTCATGGGAAAAACCATTGACTTGGAAAATAGATCCAGGAGAGATAATTTAAAAATTATTGGACTACCTGAAAGTCATGATCAAAGAAAGAACCTAAAAATCATCCTTAAAGAAATTCTCAAGGAAAATTGCCCTGATGTTTTAGACCCAGTGGGGCAAATAGAGGTTGAAAGAATCCACCGATTGCCTCCTGAAAATGATCCCAAAAAGAAAACTCCTAGGAATATTATAGCCAGGCTCCAGAACTCCCAGATCAAGGAAAAAATACTACAAGCAGCCAGGAAGAAACAATTTCAATATTGTGGAAACACAATCAGAATAGCACAGGACCTGGCAGCTTCTACACTGAGGGATCGAAGAGCATGGAATATGATATTCCAGAGGGCAAAAGAGCTGGGATTGAAGCCAGGGTCACCTACCCAGCAAAACTGAGTATCTTGTTTCAGGGGAAAATATGGTCATTCAGTGTAATAGAGGACTTTCAAGCATTCTTGATGAAAAAACCAGAGTTGAATAGAAAATTTGACATTCAGACGCAAGAAGCAAGAGATGCTTGAGAAGGTAATCAAGGAAAAGAAATCAAAAGAAACTTATCAGAGTTGGACTATTTACATTCCTACATGGAAAAACAATAACTGTGTTTGATGAAACCTTTCTCATTATGAAAATAATTGAAGAAGGGTACATGGCATATGGTCACAGGTATACATGGATAGAGGGCACAGGTTGAATTTGATGGGAAGGGATGATTCTTTTTTTTTTGGAGGGCAGCTGGGGTTGGGTGACTTGCCCAGGGTCACACGGCTGAGTTTTTGTTTGTGTGTTGGGTGTCTGGGGCCGGATCCGAGCTCGCGTCCTTCTGGCTCTGGGGCTGGCTCTCTGCTCACTGCGCCACCTAGCCACCCCAAGGAAGGGATGATTCTTAAGGGGTGAAGTCAAGAGGTGAGAGAGGAAAGTGGCAAGAGGAGATTGAGAGAGACAGGGTAGGGTAAACTATCTCATGTAGAAGAGGCAAGGGGAAGTAGTTGCAGGGGAAGGGAAGAACAGGAAGGCAAAAAGGCAAAAGCATATTCTCATTGAAGTTGGCTCAAGGAGAGAATCACATACATACTAAATGGAATATCTTACCCTCACTCACTCTCCTGAGTAGGGGAAAGGAGGATGAGAGGGGGGATGATGGAGGGGAGGGCATTCTGGGGGGAGGGGAGATTGGAAGTAACCACTATCAAAGAGGGACAGGATCAAAATAGGGAATGGACCAGGTGGGAGGTGAGACGGGTGGGAGGGAAATAAAAAGCAGTCTTTTACAATATATCTACTATGGTAATGTTTTGAATAGATATACATGTACAACACATACTGAATTGCTTATCTTCTCAGAGGGAGTGGGTGACAAGGGAGGAAGGGAATGGATCTGAAAATTGAAGTTTTAAAATTAAATGTTTCATAAGATGTCCAGGCATTGGGGCCCAGAGATTCACCTTGCCCTAGTGGCAAAGTCGAAGAGGGTATGGGAGAAGATATGGGAGAGAGCAGATTGGATGAGGGGATATCTGGTGGGACTGCTATTCTGGGGTGGTGGGTAGGGAAAAAATGGGGGAAAAATGTAACTCATAATCTGGTGGAAATGAATGATGTAAACCAGAAGTTAATAAAGCATTTGTTTAATTAAAACAAAAAAAGAAACAGAGACATTGTAAGTTGCTTGTGGAGGAGATGCATTCAAGGAGAGAAGAGAGAATTTTTTTCTCTCTCCTCTTTTCCTTTCTCCTCTCCCCTGTTGGTCATATAGCATGGAGAGAGACCTGCCTATTCAACTAGCAAGAGACATTGCATTTAGCAAGAAGGGATACACTCCTAACAGACACAGCAACAGAGAGGCAGTCACCCAAGGGAGAAAGCAGCTCAAGAACGATGATTCCTGGCATCAGAGAAGAGAGTTGGACTATGGAGAGAAGCTGACCCTGAGAGTCCGGCTTGACAACCACTCAGAAGAGATGCTATATAACAAGGGGAACTGTGTGAAAACCTTATTAAGAGAGAAAGGACTTCTAGGTCCTGGATTGCCAATAACTATGACTTATCTTTGCTATGTGTGTATCCTACATGTATGTTTCACTACCATTGTGCTCTATTTTAACCTTTTATTAACATGCACCCTGTGCATATTTTGGGAGAGGGCATCTGAGATTTCTAGGAAGATGTTTTATAGCTGCTGTTTTGACTACATTGACTTTGTACATGCCTTTGCTAAGAGTTATTTTTGTCTAGTGGCTAAATTGTTATTGTGGAGCACATAGATGGGGGCTCATGAACTTTAGTTTTAGGAGGGTGATGCCACAGAGTATACCCTTGAATTCTGAGAGTAGTAGAGCCACTCTCTGGGCATCCAATTTATGAGGGCAAGTTGGGAGAGCATCCCAGATGTGATGCTCCTTTTTAGAAGGCTTTATGTACATATGTTCCTTTTCTTCTTTCCATAATTTGTTTTACATTCCTAAATATATTACTTGTTTAGAAATGATAAGAAATGAGAGGATTAAGAGCCACTGTATGCCAGGTAATGTGCTAGTTACAGTAAGTATAATCTCATTTGATCCTTACAACAAAGGTAGACAAGAGGTTAGGTAATTTGCCCTGCCAGATTTGAATTTAGGTCTTCTGACTCCAACTCTCTATCTACTGAACTACCTAATTGCTTAAAGTCAAATAAGAGTTGGAGTTTTGTTGAAAAGCAACTATCTACTGTTCTATCTTATTAGAAGTTAACATGTCAATTTACATGTCACTTAAGTTCTGTATCTGACTATCATCACATTAGGACTTCACTTCCTTAAGAAAATCAGGAATCCAGGAGGATAATTCCAACTTGATTTTCTCAAAATATGTATATGGATCATGGGGTAGGGGAGGAAAGGCCATATCATAGTCCTTCAGTCCTTCAGGAACAAACAAACAAGGTCTGTATCCCAAAGAGATCATAAAAATGGGGAAAAAATCCATGGGTACAAAAATATTTATAGCAGCTCTTTTTGTGGTGGCCAAGAATTGGAAATTGAGGGGATGCCCATTAATTGGGGAATGGCTGAACAAGTTGTGGTATGTGAATGTAATGGAATACTATTGTGCTATAAGAAATGATGAGCAGGTAGACTTCAGAAAAACCTGGAAAGATTTACATGAACTGATGCTGAGTGAAGTGAGCAGAACCAGAACATTGTACATAGTAACAGCAACCTTGTGTGATGACTAGTTTTGATAGACTTAGCTCCTCCAAGAAATACAAGGATCTAAGACAACTCCAAAAGACTCATGATGGAAAATGCTATCCACATCCAGAGTAAGAAATATGGAGTTTGAATGCAGATGGAAGCATACTATTTGAACTCTTTTTTTCTTTGTTTTGTTCCTTCTTTCTTGTGGCTCTTCCCATTGGTTCTAATTCTTCTTTATGATATGACTAATGTGAAAATTAAAAAAAAAATTTTTAAAGATAAAGAAGTGAAATTGGTTTCCTTAGAAGGTGGTGAGTTTCCCCATCACTGGAGATCTTAAAGCAGAAACTGGATGACCTACTTGTTGACAATGTTGTGGAACACATTAATGGCATAAGTAAGGGATGAATCAAATAATGTCTAATGGCCCTTCCAGTTCTGAGAAACTATCTATGGTAGACTGAGGATCAATGGATGAAAATTTGAAGAAGAAAAAATTTAGTTCCATTTAAGAAAGAACTTTCTAACAGTTTTAATTATCCAAAAATGGAATGCGCTGCCCTAGGGGAAGTGGGTTCTCCATCACTGGAGATCTTCAGACAGGTGCTACATGACCCATTTGTTGGGAATTTCATAAGAAATCACACTTCAAGTAAGGGTTGAACACAGTGACATCTAAGGGACTTTCTATTTTTATATGTAATTCAGGTAAGTTGTAGGGGGCCTTTGTATACCAATGTTCGGTTTTCATAGAATGTGTCAGACATAGATGTGTCAAAGCTTACCTTAGAACAATTCATAAAAAGGAACTGATGAGGTGTCATCCAAAAGACAAAGGCACTGTACATCACAAACCTGGAGGGTGGTAGAGTTGGTGCATCACTGAGAAGAAAAAGGAGAAAAGGTTGGAGAGCAGAAAAAGGGTGTTGGAGGAAAAAATGCCAAATGGCAAGTCCTTTAGGACCTTAGGGAACATGCTTGAGAGCATAATAGAAGCCAGAAAAAATAAAGTGAGTCCAGAGGAGGATGGTATGATCAGACAAGAGGCCATTTGCTATTGAGTAGAGCTGATGGAGCCTGAGAATAAGCCCATGGATTTGGATGATGATGATGAAGAAGATGTTGATGACAATAGCTAAAATTTATATGGCATTCATTATATGCCGTATTAAGTACTTTTACAATATTATCCCATTTTATCCTAACAGCCCTGTGAAGTAGGGGCTATTATTCCCCATTTTAAAAATGAAAAAATAAAAACTGAGGTAGACAGGGTTAAGTGACTTGCCCAGGGCCACCCTGCTAGAAAGTATCTGAAGCTGGATTCTTGTACTCAAGTCTTTCTCACTCCAAGCCCAGGGCTCTTTTGACTGCTACACTTAGGTATCCTAGGTGTTGTTGTTCAGTCATTTGTCATGTCCAACTCTTCAAGATCCCATTTGGGTTTCTCTTGGTGATTCTAGATTCTAGAGTGATTTACCATTTCTTCTCCAGATCATTTTGCAGATGATGAAACTAAGGTAAACAGGGTTAAATAACTTGCCGGTCACACAGTTAGGAAGTATCTGTAGCCTGATTTGAATTCAGGAAGATGAGTCTTCCTGATCCCAGACACAGCATTCTATCCATTTTATCACCTACCTGCCCAACCCTAGGATAGTTAGAAGTCCTTAGGGAGCTCAACACCCTACAAAGAAGCTGTACCTTGAAAGAGATGGAACCATATTGGTGTTGTAGATTGGTTTTGGAGCCCAAAGACCTGGTTTTGAAAATTCATTCTGTTATTTTCTAGTTCCATGGCCAGAACAGACAGAAAGAAAGAATGAAAAGAATCTTCAAGTTCGAGATGAGGGTCATGGATTCAAATCCTGGCCCTATTTCTAACAATTTAGATGATCTCAACCAAGTTACTTAACCTTTTGAGACCTTAGTTTTCTCATTTCTAAGATAAGGAAGGTGAATTAAATGATTCTAATGTCTTTTCCATTTCTAAATCTATTCTTCTGTGGATTATGTGTACTTGATAAGTCACAGTAAGTCTTTCAGGGGGAAGTTTTGTTGTTGTTAATTTGTTTTCATATATTTCTTATTATAATAATCATTATAATAAGAAATATTAAAAGTAAAATAGCCCTCGATAGATTATAACCAATTTTTGCAACAACAGAGTTGGGCTGTACAGAACAGATTTTCCCAGGATCCTGGTTAGGGGTAAGAGCCAGTAAAAAGAGAAATATTCCCTCCAAAATGATCTGTGCCATAGGGCAACCCACCACAAGGGTCAAATATATCTATGAATCTCAAGAGAGAAGGTGGGAAATGGAAAGAGAAAGGAACTCTAAATATAAACATAGGACCTCCACCAGAGGCTCCATTGATGGTTTAGCACAGACAGAGATTATATCAATAAGCTTTTGTTTCTACAATATCACCAAAATCTAGAGTCCCAGCTAGCTCAGGACAAACTCCTACATTACCCACCCCTTGCTCAGGGGAATGAGAATGGGCAAAGAGCATGTTTTTAATTCATTCTTATCTCCTTCCTCATTACTGATCTATTTTGAATAGACTCTGTCTCCAGGATATCACCCAAATAGCCAAGATACATTAGGTGTTTCCCTCTGGAGGACCACACATTCTCAGTATTTTGCCTAAGATAGAAAGTTTAGTGGGAATAGAGACTGCTGTCTGTTCTCATAACAGAGACCACATCTCTCAGTGTCAGAGAGAATCACAAAGAATTTTCAAGTTGGAAGGGACCTCAATGGTCTTCTAGTCAAACTCCTACATAAAGGAATCCTCCTTGTAACACCTGACATGGTCTTCTGGCTTCTGCTTGAAGTTTTCCAAAGAGGAGAAACTCACATCCTCTCAAGGCAAACCATTCTGTTTTGGGACAACTCTAGTTATTAGGAAGTTTTTCCTGCTATCAAACCTAAATTTGCCTCTTGGCAACATTTACCCATTGCTCCTGGTTCTGTCATTGAGGTGAGACTGAACAAGTCTATTCCCTTCTTCATATACCTTGAAAGTCCTTCAAATACCTGAAAAAAGATATCACATCCCTGTCAGTCATCTCTTCTCCAGGCTAAATATCCCTAGTTCCATCAGTTTAGTCTAATGTGACCTGGACTTAAGGCCATTTACCATCCTTGTTAGTTTCTCTTGGACATTCAGTTTATCAATGTCCTACTTAAACTGTGGCACCAGAAACTGACCATGATAGGCCAGATGAGGTCTGAAAAGGGTAGAACACAGTGGCACAATCATCTCCCTATTCTGGGGAGACAAGTATCTCTTAATGGAGTCCAATATCATTTAGTGAGGTGGCACCATGGATAGAGTATAAATTCATCTTCCTGAATTCAAATCTGGCCTTAGACACTAGCTGTGTGGTCCTGGGCAAGTTACTTAGCTGTTTGCCTCAGTTCCTCATATGTAAAAGGAGCTAGAGAAGGAAATGACAAACCACTCCAGTATCTTTGCCAAAAAAAGTCAACTGGGGTCACAAGGAGTCAGACACAATTGAAAAATGTTTTGCTGACCACCGTGTCCCACTCCTTACTCATATTGAACTTACAGTTCATTCAAACTTTCTCAAACTGCTGTCTTAACACATCTCCCCATCTTGTACTTCTAAAGCTGATTGTTTTTGTACCACGTGTGAAACTTTTCATGGATCTGCAGTGAATTTCATCTTATTTGTTTCAGTTGAATGCTCTAGACTGTTGAGATGTATTTTGGATGCTGACTCTATTTTCCACTGTTAGCTATCCCTCCCAACTCTGTGTCATCTGCAGATTTGATGATTCCAGTATTTATGTTTTTTTATCTAAGTCATTGACAAAAATGTTAAAGTTCACAGAGACAAAATAGATTTTTGGAGCACTTCACTGGAGAGTTTCTGCCACTCTGACATTGAATCTGAATCTGGCCACAAACCAGTTTGGAATTCATCATGTTGTATTATCAATGACTTCACATCACTCCATATCTTCTCCACAAGAAAAGCATGAGATATTTTTTCATAAAGTTCCCTTAAAAACCTGGGTGTAAGGGAAAGAGCCCACCAGTCCCACCTTTATCAAGTAGTCAATCAATCAAACAACAAACATGATTTAAAATGTGTAAATCAGATTGCTGACTCTCATGATCCCTTTATCAAGTGTGAATTCCTCTTTAATTGGAACAAGAAGGGATTGAACAAGCAAACAAGCTAACTATGCCTCTTGGGGCTTTAAATAATAGGACAATTTCATCAATTGCCCTGTTCAAAGAACCAGATCAGACCAGTGATGAAAGATTCCAAGTTCAGGCCCCTGAAGAAAAAAGAAATCTCTTTCTGTCTCTGTCTCTTTGTTTCTCTGTCTTTGTCTCTGCCTCTCTCTGTGTCTTCTCTCTCCCTCTGTCTCTCCCTCTCTCTCTGTCTGCCTATTTCTCTCTGTCTCTCTCTCTGTCTCTCTGTCTCTGTCTCTCTCTCTGTCTCTCTCTCTGTGTCTCTCTTTCTCTCTCTCCCCCTCTGTCTCTCTTGACTGTGTGACCCAAGAGTAGGAACAAGGCATTCGGAGAGGCTTTACTACGGAGATGAAAGAGATATAAGAAGGACAAAGACAAACATAGACATAAAGGATATAGAAGGATAATCATTCTAGGGAGGAAACAGCTTCAAGGAGTGTGAACCCTTGTACCAGAGAACCATGCTGGATATGGACTCCAATAATTAGTAGTTGAGTGTTTACCCTTTGGTCACACATATTTTCTACATGGGTGCCTATTATCTTTGTGCCCTAAATGTTAGCCCCAACCTTCTACCTTTCTGATTGGAGGGTGGGACCATTAACTCCAAACCTCCATTTAAGGAGAGAATTTAGCTCAAACAGTTCATTTCTTACCTTGCTGAACTACTTTGATACTTTGATTGACTTCTCCACCATGCCCTACATCAGGAACCTTCTCCCTGCCCCTCTTTTTTTTTTTAGCTTCTTTTTGTGTTTTGTTTTTCCTCTTAAGATTGTAAGGTTTTTGAGGGTGAGGGCTTTCTTTTTCTATTGGTCTCTCTAGCACTTAATAATACCTGGAATATATTGTTGGGGGTCATTTTTCATTTATGTCCTACTCTTTGTGATTCCATTTGGGGTTTTCTTGACAAAGATACTGGAATGTTTTACCCTTTCTTCTCCAATTCATTTTGGAGATGAAGAACTGAGGCAAACAGGGTTAAGTGACTTACCCAGGGTCATACAGCTAGCAAGTATCTGAGGTCAGATTTAAACTCAGGAAGATGGGTCTTCCTGACTCTAAGCCTGGGACTCTTTCCATTGCAACAAAATGACTAATGACTATTTATTGATTCATCTGAACACTGTGGGTATTTGTGGGAGAGTAAAACTCAGGTTTGGGAGAGATGTTTTGTGCCAACTACCTTAACTATACAACCTTAGTTTTCTATAAGCTAATTAAAGACTGGCCGACTAACATTAATGGGCAGAATAGTGGTTGTGGCTTCTGAGTGACAGTACTAGAAAATCACCCTCTCAGGGCTACTCCCAGAACCCCAAGTAACAGCAGTAGCTGCCCTCTGTGGATCTGCCAATCTGGGTTCAATTAGGGGAGTGACCCTAGAGGAGGTGCCACATACGTGAGCCACATCCACAGAATCCCTTTCATCCACAAATTTAGTAATCTTGTCCAAACAATGGAGATGAGATCGATCATGATGGTTCTTGATGAAGCTGTCCTGACTTTATAATCCACACTGCCCTTTCTAGATGTTCTGCAACACAAACCATCCTTTAATGAGTCATTCTGAAAATTTCCCAAGAATCAAAGTCAAGCTCACTGACCGATAGTTTATAGATGCTATTCTCTTCTTTAAAAACAAATCATGGTGTCTACTCTGTTCTACTCATGGGGCATTTGCCACATTTTCCATGATCTTTCATATATCTCTAATGATGGGTCAGCAATCATATTTGCTAGTTCTTTCATGACCCATGGGATTTAGATGATCTGGTGACCTGAATTCCCCTGAATTTACTAAAAAAAACTAGGTGATCTCTTACCATCCCCTTACTTATCTTGGGTATCTACTCTCTGTTAGTATTTTTTATTCTGTCCTTTGCAAAACAATAAATAGAATTCTAATAACAACCAACCATGTCTACCTTCCCCCTCTGTGGTCAGTTATCACCATTCCACCCACCCCATACACAGGTTCTACCTTTGACCCCCCTCAATCTCCTAATATAGCTAAAAATAAAAATAAAACCTTCATGTTTTCCTCAGCTGCCCTCACCAACCTCAGCTTATTCTGAGTTTTAGTATGCCTATCACCATTTTTAAAGAATCATTCCGCACTCTTATATTCATCTTCCTTTATCTAGCCTTTCTTTAATATTCACTATATTTCCTTATTAAATCTAAGTTGGTTGTTGAGTTGTCTATGCGTACATACTTGTTTCTTATGACAGGTAAAATTTTCCATCTTAAATAGAATGGTTTCCCTTTGTGTCTTCAAAATACCATTCTTGAGCATCTCCCATCATTCCTAGGCTGAATTCTAGTGCACGGGATCCTCCTCCATTCAAGGGTTTCACGCTACAATTCTTAGTCATGCCTCCGAAGTTAAATTTGCCTCTGTACACAACCTCTAGCTCCTCAGCTTTGTTGCCTAATCACCTGGACATTTGTGTTTATAAAAAAAAAAATTATTATTATTATTATTATTTTGCTTTTTGGAGGGCAATTGGAGTTAAGTAACTTGCCCAAGGTTACATGGCTAGGTTTTTGTTTGTTTGTGTTAAGTGTCTGAGGCCAGATCCGAACTCAGGTCCTTCTGACTCCATGGCTGGCGCTCTACTCACTGCCCCACCTAGCCGCCCCCAACATTTGTGTTTAGATATTTGAGATTATAGGTTTTTTACTGGCTACTTTCTCAGATTTTGACCCCTCTGAACTTCTGGTTATGTTGATTCTTAGCCTGCGTTCTTCATGGTAAATAGCTACTCCAAGAGCACATGATCCTTTTTTGGTTCAAGATTATTATTTGATGCAAGTACCTCCCAGTATGAAAGCTCATTCCACCAACACAGATTAGAAATTATCTGTAACTTAAAGTCTTTGAGAGTTCCTTGGGGGTTCTGAGAGGTTAATTGATTTGCCCTTGATCATACAGCCAGCCTATACCTTAGGGCATGAACCTGAGTCTCTCTGACTCCAATGCCAGTTCACTTTTCAGTGCAAATTCCTGCCTCTGGTATGTGGCATACTCTCTGACTGAAGTCTTGAAACCATGGGAATTTCTCAGGGAAAGACTTGCAGATTCAACCTCCTGAACACATATACTGATCCTTCCCTTCTTCAATATGAATCAACTTGTATCTCCATATTTTGATTTATGGTGAAGTCTCATTCATTCAGATTATTTGGGGAAGAGTCAGTTCAGTTAATGCTAAAAAAATAAAATGTATGAGTCACCTCTGATCTGGTGTTGCTCACTATTTTGATAAGAGAGAATCATGTTTCTGAGGCAAGAGATGGCCCTCAATACTGAGTCTTTCCAGCGTGGGAATGTATGTCTGTGTTGTTGTTATTCTTTTAATATTATTTAATTTGGTTGCTCAATGAAATAGCTTAAATAATATTTTCTTACTTCCCAGTTACATGTTAAAACATTTTTTAACTTTTAAAAAATGTTTTGTATTCCAAATTCTATCCCTCCCTCTTTACTTCTCCTCCCTACTCACTGAGACAGTCAGCAAACTGACTTTGGTTATACATGGACAATCATATAAAACATTTCCATATTAGTCATTTTGTACAAGAAGACTGAAGGAAAGAAGGAAGGGAGGGAGGGAAGGAGGGAGGGAGGAAAGAAGGAACGAAGGAATTGTATACGTTAGTCTGTATTCAAATATCAGTTCTTTCTCTGGAGGTGAATAGCATGTTTCATCATGAGTCTTTGAGAGTATCATGGATCATTGTATTGCTGAGAATAGCTAAGTTATTCACAATTCTTCATCATACAATATTGCTGCTATTATGTACAATGTTCTGATTCTGTTCACTTCATTTTGCATTAGTTCATGTGTGACCTTGGACATATCACTTGACTTCAAGTTTTTTTCTTCCTATCTGTAAAATGACAGTATTGGACTAATTGATCTCTGAGATCACTTCTGGTTTTTATGATCTATAAGATCTGTGAAACTTCAGTGATTCCCTGGAGTCCAGTCATCTTTACTGAAAATACCTAAATGCTGCACACTAAAGACTATGGGACCTTCTATCTGACTTGCAGCTGATACTTTCCATATGTACTACACCCTCCAATAGAATGTAGCTTCTTGAGAGCAGAGACTTCCTCTGTTTTCCTACTTATGTCCTTAGTGCTTCACACTTCATACAAATTAAGTACTCAATAAATGTTTTTTTTAATTTATTCATCACTCCATCCACTCATTCATCCCATTAGAATCCTTCCTATTGTAGGTCTATGGGAGCATTTTGTCTTAAATTTGGAGTCAATTGAAACACTTCAGCAGGAGTTGGATGTTGTTGTACCAGTTCATCAAGTTACTATGATAAGATGTATGATATGGTCCTATGAGCCAGAAAACGCCAGGAAAAATGAACCTTCCAGCTCCTTGTTAAATATTTCCCCCTTAGCATATGCTATTACAATGTGACAAATTCCTTCTCATCTGTGGGTAAAATATTCAGTTTCATTAAAATATGCATAGTACATAAAGTAACTTAGACTAAAAAGCATTATCTTAATGGATTTGCTTCAATCATGGAATATTTAGGTTGTAAGGGAATTTAAGGATCATTTATGTTAAGATAACAAGAGAATGATAATGCTGCTGCTGCTGGTGGTGATGATGATGATGGTGATGGTGATGACCTCCAAAAATGTTCAATCCACTGTCCAGTTGGGAGGGATGGAGGACAAAGCCAAAGTAGGAGAATGGTAATCAGGATTTAGTACAATGGGAAGACTGCTATATTAATATGAAGGTCAGTCAGGAACCATGAAACACAGGTGGATTAGGTTCTTACAGTGCCACTCCCGAGGTTACCACTCTGGTCAATATAACGTAGCTGCATTCCAGGCTCAAAGAAATAGAGTGGCATAAGAAGACAAAACTAATGATAATGAGCTTGACATGGATGACTTTGGAGTGAGTGACCCCACTTTGTGTTCTGGTACCATGAGAAGGAAAAATATTCTAGGATTAGAAATGCCAATACCCCAACTACAGGAAATACTTCAGTGTAGATGGCACTGATTGCTAGAGTGGACAAATTGTGTGCAAGCATGAAATGGACTGATGGTATGAATACTTTCATCATGTGATCATTAGTATAACTTTTTAGTGTAAAACTGGAAATGCTTCTTTTCAGTTATAGAAAAAGCAGTTATACTTTTATCAACTGAAGCCTCAGCTCCCAGGGACTCAATATCATGTTGCAGAGTGACTCTAGGCAATCATAAGATATAACATCATTCCTAAACCCAGATTAGATGAAATAAGATGTGAGATTGAAAAGATACTCAACTCTGAAGAAGAAAAGTTAAAGAATTTAAAGTTATCAAGCATCTTCATTTAATGCAAACTCCAGAATATTACCTAGAGCCTGGATCCAATATGAGCTGTGTTTGCTTTTTTTTTTTTGGAGGGGCAATTGGGGTTAAGTGACTTGTGCAAGGTCACACGGCTAGTAACTGTTAAGTGCCTGAGGCCACATTTGAACTCAGGTCCTCCTGACTCCAGGGTGGGTGCTCTATTCACTGTGCCACCTAGCCATCCCATGAATTGTATTTGGACCAAGACCATGAAGAATGCAGTGAAAGTCATCATTGAAAAGTCCTATTGGGGCAGCTAGGTGATACAGTGAATACAGTAATGGCCCTGGAGTCAGGAGAACCTGAGTTCAAATGCGGCCTCAGATACTTAATACTTACTAGCCAGGTGACCTTTGGAAAGTCACTTAACCCCAATTGCCCTGCCTTACCCCCTCCCAAAAGAAAAAGGAAAGAAAAGAAAAAGAAAGAATAAGTCCTACATCCAACTGGGCAACAGCTTCCACATCAACAAGCACAAAGATCATGGGATATATTACTTTTTTAATGAAGCAGATCCAAAGAAACCCTGTGAGAGGCATCTCCATCAACTTGCAGGAAGACAAAAGAGAAAACAGGGATAACTATGTCCATGAGATGTCTGCTTTGGATCAGGTAATCATTGAAGTAGATGCTGATAGCAAAGAAATGTTGAAAGTTCTGGATTTTGGCAGTTTGTTCAACCTGAAAATTACCCAGCCCATGGTTGGGATGAACTTCAAAATACCAAAAAGAGCTGTTTAAATATTTACCTTTGTCTTCTTTCCAATAAGCTTGAGGACGCCACCTCCCCCACCCTCCCAAGCATTACTACTGAGGTTTGAGAAGCAGAGAAATCAGAGAAGAAAGAGAACACCCAAGAAAGCAATAATTAAAAAGATTATGACAAATAGCAACTCACAATCAAACAATCAGAAAAAAAGCAGAAGAAAATCTAAAATATAGAAGTTCCCACTTTCGAAGAGGGACAGGATCAAAGTAGGGAATGGACCAGGTTGGGGGTGGGATGGGTGGGAGGGAAATATAAGCAGTCTTTTACAATATATCTACTAAGATAATGTTTTGCATAGCTATACATGTACAACACATACTGAATTTCTTATCTTCCCAGAGGGAGTGGGTGACAAGGGAGGAAGGGAATGGATCTGAAATTTGAAGTTTTAAAATTAAATGTTTCAAATATATATAAATACTATTATTAATACTATTTTGCATGTAATTGGGAGATAAGATGTGCAGGCATTGGGGCAAAGAGATTCACCTTGCCCTCATGGTAAAGTCAAAGTGGGTATGGGAGAAGATATGGGAGAGAGCAGATTGGATGAGGGGATATCTTGCGGGACTGCTATTCTGGGGTGGTGAGTAGGAGGAAAATGGGGAAAAAATTGTAACTCAAAATCTGGCAGAAATGAATGATGTAAACCAGAAGTTAATAAAGCATTTGTTAAGAAAAAAGAAAATCTAAAATATATTGTATTAAAAATAACTGACTTAGAAAAAAAGTCAAGGAGAAACAATCTAACAATTATTGGATTATCTTAAAACTATAAGCAGAAAAAAGTCTAGATGTCAACTCTCAGGAAATTACAAGTGAAAATTTCTCAGAATTCTTGTAATCAGATGGAAATGTAAAAATAAAAAGAATCCACTGGTCCTCTTTGCAAAGAAATCTAAATTACTTCTCAGGGCAATACCATAGCTAAAATCTAGAGCTTCCAGGTCAAATAAAGATACTTTAAGTAGCCAAAAAGAAGACTAAGTTTCAAGATTAAGAAGATGCCAGTTTAATAAATAGGGGAGCGTGGAATATGATATTTCAAAGGGTAAGAGAAGATAAAACTGTCAAAAACAACCTATCCAGCAAAAGTAAGTGCAGTTATTAATGGGTGTTTATTACAATAAAGGACTTGCAGGCATTGTTGACAAAAAGGCCAAAACAGAGTACATATTTTGAAATGGAAATCCAGGCATGTAATGGAAATGCAGATTTGAAGATCTTCCTTGCCCCTAGGCCCTTTGATTGGCTTAAGAGACTTTGATTGACTTAAGTGACTCTGAGAACCTTCTTTAATTTGAAAGTATATTCTGCCCCCTAATAGGCTGAATGGGGTCACATGGAGCCTGTGGTAGGAGGCTTGGTTTTCAGGAATGACCACACCTTGATGCTGTGATTGGGCAGTGGGTCAAGAGGGTGGTTACATTCTCTGACCCAGGAGAAGACTATATAATCCCTGATTTGAGGCCTTGCTTTGGGGCTCACTTTGAGAAGTGTTGTGTGATTTGACCAGATGAGACTCTGGGAAGCGGTTCAGAGCCCCCCAGCTTTGAAAACCCAGATGTTGATGCTTCCCTCTCTGGTAACTGTGATTTGGTATTGATATAATGGTTGGACAGTTTGGAAGCCTGTCTGTTTGATCTGTCTGTATAATATGAAGTTCAGGGTGCTGACTTTTCCCCCCTGAACTAGGTAATATATGTTTGATTAAAGTAAGCTTGTTAATCCATTTTGAGTTGCTTTCCTTTTGAAAAGCAGATCTAAGAACCTGTATTGGCAGCTACCTTGGGGTTGTTGGGGTGCTTGCTGCTACAAGGCACTAATAGAAATTTTAAAAATACCCATATTTGATTGAAGGAGAATATGAAACAAATGTCTTCCTACTGTAATATCTTTAAGGGTGATGAAGAAAGATTAAAAATGACAGAGGATATATAGGTAGTTAATGTTATGTTTTTAATGATCTTAGGAGAAGACAGAAAATTAGGAGACAGGACAATGCTGGGGAGTAAGAAAGGAAGAAGGAAAAGGAGATTTCTATTATATAATAAAGGTGTATAAGATGAAGAGTAAAATAATAATGTAGGAAAAGATAGGGGAATACATATCCCATGAATTTCACTTTCCAGATAAAGGAAGTTTGAATACAATTACACAAACTTCCACACAGATTAAGTATAGAAATATATTGAACTCAAAAGAGAAATCAGAGGGGACAGAGAAAAGGAGAGGGGAGAGGGGTCTATGAAGTAATACAGTATAGGCAAAAGAATAGTCAAAACCAAAATAAACTCAAAATGAAGGGAAGAATATGAAAGGAAAGTTCAAAGAAAGAGTAAAAACTTGGGAATAAAGGTAGGATAAGGAGAAGAAAAAATCTCCAGCAGAGAGAAATATGCTGTTTCTTAATGTCAGTCAAACTCCCTCTTTTTTCACCAATAAAGAAGAAGGTGGTAGCAAAAGGTGGGGAAGGGGAGTGGTGGAAGAGTATAAGACAGGGATGGAAGGAAATGTACAATTAACAATCATAACTTTATAATTTCATTGTGAATAGTATGAACTTACCCACAACTGAAAAGGATAGCATCATGGATTAAAAAGTAAAATACAATATAGTATAGTAAAAGAAATATAGTAGAAATGCAATAGTTCACATAGAATGAAAATAAGAGGCTAGAGCAAAAGCTATTATGATTCAGCTAAACTCAAAAAAGGAGGAATAGCACTCATTATTTCAGATAAGGTTATAATATATATGTGATAAAATAGATAAGCAGGCATATTACATTATGTTATAGGCACCATAGATATCAACTCAATAAAAATACTTAATATATGTGTACCAAATAGCACAACATCTAAATATTTAAAGGAAAAGTTAATCAAATTAGAGGGAGAAATGGATAGTAAAACTATAGGGGGTGGACTAAAGTAGTTTCTTTTAGTCCTAGATAAATCTAACCCAAAAAATAGAACTTTAGAAAAATTAGAGCTGAATCTCTGGTGATTATTGAGTGGGAATAGAAAAAATATACATACTCCTCAGCTATATACGACACTATTATGAAAAGTGACCATATTTGGGGGCAAAAAGACCTCACCAAAAATGTATAAAATTAGAAATACTAAACCCATCATTTACTCATTGCAATACATTAAAAATCATATTAAATAAAAACCCCTTAAAGAAAGAATTAAAAAGTAATTTAAGTCTAAATAACAAATGCCACAATTCTAAGGAACAGGCAAGTCAAAAAACAAATTAGAACAAATAGAAAATTTTATCCAAAAAAATGCCAAAAACAGGACAACATGTCAAGACATATGAGAATAAGTGAGTAATTCCAAGGGTGTAATTTATATCTCTAGGCACTTTCATCAACAAAAGAGAAAAAGCACAAGTAAATGAATTGGGCTAAAAAGTTGAATAAAAATAAATCTGAAATCCTCAACTAAGAAACAAAGTAAAAAATTACAAAAATTGAAGAAGATATTAATAAAATTAAAAGTAAAATATAATTAAATTGAGAAATAAAACTAGGAGCCAGTTTAAAAAAATAAATATCTATATAGCCTGATTTTTTTAAGAAAGAAAGAAAAATCAAATAGTTATGTAAAAATGAAAAAAATAGAAAGAGACCTTAAAACAACTAGAGAGGAAATAAAGAAAATTTGCCCAATTATATTCTAATAAATAGTCACATAAATATAAAATACCCAAATTAGAATCGATTAAAAATTTATTGAAAAAATAAAGGAAAGTTGTGAAATGATGATAATGATAGCAGCTAACATTTATATAGCAACTACTAAGTAGCAGGCACTACACTAAGAGTTTGACATATGTTATCTCATTTGATCCTCATAATGACCCTAGGAGATAGGTGCTATTATTATTCCCATTTTACAGATAAGGAAACTGAAGCAGACTGCAGTTAAAGTGACTTGCTTAGGGTCACACAGTTAATAAATGTTCCATGCCAGATGTGGACTTACTTTTTTCTTACTTCAAGCCCAGCATTCTATCACTATGCCACATAGGGAGTATACCAACAAAGACTGACCTAGGGATTATGTAAATCTCATTTTAAAACAAAAATTCTTTGAAGAAATAAAGATAGACCTAAATAATTGAAGAAATGTTAATTGGTCATGGGTAGATTAAACCAATATAATAAAAATGACAAAGCTACCTAAATTACATTACATATTTAGGAATATACCAAACTCCCCAAAGAATATTTTATAGAGCTATAGAAAACAATAATAAAATTTATATGGAGGAACAAAAAGTCAAGAATCTCAAAGGTAAGGATGGAAAAAAAAAACCACGATAAGAAAGAATGTTTATCAGTACCAGGTATCAAACTGTATTACAAAGCAGTAACCATAAAGAGAGTTGATCATTGGAACAGATTAGGTACACAACATAAAGAAGCAAGCAAAAACAAGGGCATAGTGTTTGATAAACCCCTAAATCCCAAATACTGGGCTCAGGACTCACTATTTGACAAAAATTGCTGGGAAAATGCATAGCGGTCTGTCAGAAAGTTGATTTAGACCAATATAATTCACCATACTCTAAGATAAGCTCCAAAGGGATATATGACCTAGATATAAAAAAATAACATTATAAACAAATTAGAGAAGCAAGGGGAAATATATTTGGATATATGGACAGAGGAAGATTTTGTGATAGGTTCACACAAGATAAAATTCACAATTTGATTATATCAAGTTAAAAAATTTACACAAATTTGATGTCGTGAAATTAGAAGAAAAACTGATACTGGAAAAAATATTTGCAGTAGGTTTCTCTGAAAAAGATCTCATATCCAAAATACCTAAGGAAATGATTCAAATTTGTAAGAATAAGAGTCATTCCCTAGCAGTTAATTGGTCAAATCAAAAGATGTGAACCTCTAATTTTCTAAGGAAGGAATCCAAGCTATCCACAATTTTATTTTTAAAAATGCTCCAAATCATTAATAATCAGAGAAACAAAATTAAAGCAATTTTGAGGTTTTCATATGAAAGCTACACCTACTCATCAGACTGGAAAAGATGACGAAAGAGAAAAATGACAAATTCTGGAGAGGATTGGTAAAATAAGTACACATGCATTGCTGATATAACTGTGAATTGATCCAGTCATTTTGGAGAGCAATTTGAAACTACCCAGAAGATTACCAAAGTGTATATACCTTTGGATTTAGCTGTATGTCTTCTGGGTCTTTACCCCAAAGAAATTTTTTTAAAGAGGAAAAGGATCTATATATGCAAAAATGTTAATAGTGGCTCTTTTCATAATAGATAAAAATAAAAAATTAAAAGGGTGTACTCATACTGGGGATGGCTAAACAAATTGTGGTATATAAATGTGGAATGTTATTATACCAAGCACGGATGATTTCAGAAGAAACTTGGAAGAGCTTTATGAACTAATGCAAAGTGTAATTAGCAGGACTAAAAGGCAATATATACAACAACATCATAAAGAAAAATCACCTTGAAATATGTTAGAACTCTGATTAACTCAATGACGAGAGTCCAAAAGTGTGAAGATGATACACTCCACACACCTCCTGACATAAAGTTATGAATTAAAATTACAAAAATAGAAATAGGTAGGTAATAAGAGAATTTGTTTTGCTTGACTATGTAATTATGGAGGACTTATTTATTTAATGGAGGTAGAAAAGATCAATTTTTTAAAAAATAAAATAATCATAAATGTTTTAAAAAATAAAAAAATATAGTGATCTAACAGAAGAAATCAAAATCATATAAGCACACGATGTACACACATATCATCCCTGTCATCCTATTTCCTTCTTGGACTTGTCCCAGGAGGTTTCAGTTATTTCCAGTTGTTTCAGTAAGTCTACAGAAAGTGAGTTTGCCTCTCAATACTTTTATTCAAATACAAAAAGCAGATGTTTTATCCACCTGTTCCAAAGTCCCCATAATATTAAATATAAAAATAATAATAGCATATTGGATTTATCTAAGGCCATTTCTATTTTAACTACATAAAAAAAGATTAATAAAATGAAAGAATAATCAACTATACTAAAACTGGAGCAATTTTATAGACAAAATTGTTGTTCACAATTACCCAGACATAACACTGATCTATAAAAAAATTTAAGAAAACTATTTTTAATATATCCTTATACCAATAACTCATAAACTCAAATCTATGTCAAATAAAGGTTACTACAGCATAAAAACTGTATTTTCTTATTTTTTAATCAGGATTATTGAACAAGTAAACCAGGGAAATGCTGTTGATACGGTTTACCTTCATTTTAGCAAAATATTTGATAAACTATCTCATACTTCTTTTGTGGAGAAGACTGAGAAATGTTTAGTAGAAGATAATATAATTAGGTTCTATTGACTGAATGGCTGGATTTTGCTGAAAGGTTTAATATTACCTTGGAAGAATTAAAGTGTCCCAAGGATCTATATTTGGCTCTGTGCTCCTAATCATTTTTATCAATGACCTAGATTATATATGTTATGATTATCAAATTTTTAGATAAAACAAAGCTAAGAGGTATAGCTAATACATTATTTGACAGTCATGATCCCAAAAGATCTCAACAACTAAAGTACAGGTGGGGCAGAGTGGGTGCCCCTTGATTGGAGAATGACTAAAAAAAATTATGTATGTGAATATAAAAAGGATATTGTGTTATAAAAAGATGAATTGTAAACTCAGAAAATATGGAAAGGTTTTTTATTACTTGATATATAATAAAGTAAGCAGAAATAATGTAAAGCATATACATGATTATAAGACTGTAAAGGAAAACAATATTAAAAATTTTTGTAATGTTGTGAGGTTTAGTGAGATGAACACCAGTCTATTTAGATGTTCCATCTTTTCTTCATTATCAGAATAATTTGAGTTCTGTGTCAAAGTTTCATTCTTGAGACTTTCCCTCATAAGCTGACTTATTCCCATAGAATCTCAGACCACAGAATTCTTCATATTTGAATTGTTTGAAAACAGGTGTCACAAAGTCATTTTAAAAAATCATTGAGAATTGGTGTGGCTGGGTGGCACAATGAATAGAGCACCAGCCCTGGAATCAGGAGGACCTGAGTTCAAATCCAGCCACACACACACACACACACACACACACACACACACACACACACACACACAAAACTAGCTGTGTGATCTTGGGCAAGTCACTTAACCCCAAATGCCCTCCAAAAAGCAAAAAAAAAAAAAATCATTGAAAATTTGGGATAGCTTCCTTAGTGATTTTAAGTCCTAAAATGGTATGGCCATTCTTTCTCAAAGCCTTAGTGTTAGCAACCAGTTCTTCCTTATTGGTCAGCTAGGTCCAGAGTAGCCTTCTCCTTGTTACTTTTTCCATTTTTGGAAGAATGAAATTATTATCAAAGCAAGTCTAGAATGTTTTAGTTACTCTGTTTTTAGCAAAGAGAGAATTCTAACAGTTACCTTGATAGGTGAATCCCCAAATGGCTGCTATATACTCTCCACACCAACTTCATGATCTATTTCTTTAACTGAGTACTCAATTTTTTATTCCACCTGGGCAGTCTGTAAAATACTCATACCACAATACTTCTTGTTTTCCTCTCCATTTATACTCATTTAAGTGTTTTCCACCGTGTTATTTAACTCTGTTTTTGTATTTCTTTTTATCTAATGTGTTCCACTCAAATATGACATTCTACTACCACATCATTCAATGATTCCAAGTCTCAAGTATACCATTGCTTTTGTTAAAATTTGTAATTTATTTATTATTCATATTGACATCAGAGATTATGAATATCATTATTCCCCCTTTGTAGGTATTGTACTACAAAGATAGGTATAAACTAGTCATCTTCACTATTCTTCATTATTTATATCAAACTTGTTCCTTTCTTTGATATGTTTTATTAGTTATATGTGAGCAGGTTTCTTCCTTTCCACTAGTTTATAGTTTTAGCAGCAGTAGCAGTAGTAATAGTTGGCATGTGTATAAATGCTTTAGAGTTTTCAATCCCAGACCTTCTAGGGTATGCACATCTACCACTGGTAAGGTGATAGGACATGAGGACAAGGGAGGGGAACCTTTGGCCTCAAAGTCACATGTGGCTGTCCAGGTCCTCAAGGGTGGCCCTTCGACTGAATACAAACTTTTCAGAACAAATCCTCTTAATAAAATGATTTGTTCTATAAAACTTGGACTCAGATAGACAGACACACACACAGGGAGACAGAGACAGAGAGAGGCAGAAAGAGAAAGAGTGAGAAAGGGGGAATGGAGGAGAGAGAGTTATAAGGTGTAAGAAGAGTGGAAAGGGGTCAGGTTATGAAAGACTTCAAAAGTCAGAGGATGTAATATGATTTTTCCCATTGGTCCTAATTCTCACCTTTGGAACCCCAGTAGAATAAAAATCCCTCTACTGCATCATAACCTTCAAATATGTAAAAATTGATTTCTCCCTTTTATCTTCATTATATTCTAACACCTTCACATAGCACGGGTTTGAGCTATCCTCTCTCCTCCCCAACACTACCTTTGCCCTGCTTACTCTCCTCTGGACTAAGTTCAACTTGTCTATGTCTTTCCTGAAACATGGCAACCAAAACTGGACACACCACTCCAGGTGTGTCTGACCAGGGCAAAGTACAGCAGGAATATCACCTATGAGGATCAAATGAGGTAAGATATGTGAAATTCTTTGCAAAGCTTAAACATGTAGATGGATGGAGTTACAGTAGATCACAGTGATGGTCTCTTCCATATTTAACATGGTTCTATGTTCCAATCTCTCTAAATGTAACCCAAGGTTGCATTTGCTCTTTTGGCCGTCACAAAGAACTGCTGATTCTTTTTCTGAGCCCTTCAGTGGTTAGTATTCTTTTATTCTTTCCTCCCTCAAATAATCTTATTGATATTTGTGTTTATATGTTATACTCTGCCCCAGGTAGAATGTAAGCTCCTTGAAGGTAAGGACCATTTTTGCTTTTATCTTTGTATCCTTGGTGCCATGAGTACAATGCTAGATGAATGTCTGATGCATTAGGATGGTTTTGATTAATTTGTATTGAGCTTGTATTTTACCCGTACCTCCAAGACTTTTTTCTTTAAAAATGTTAATTTTATAAGAAAAACCATTAAGCATCAATGTAACTCTAATTTGGTAACTAATTTCATTTAAATTAATTCATTTTAGCACATAAAGAATCAAACCACCTTTTAAGTCCTTTTACATCTCTACAGGAGGGACATTTTTGTCTATTCCTTGGGTGATGGCAACTTTAGCTGATATCATTTTGTAACAAAGGCTTTTAACTTTTGAATTACACCAGCAGAGGCAAGACCATGAAGTAATTTAGGACTATGTGCTGGGCACAGTAACAAAAAAGTGCTCCCTATCAAATAATGGATGACTATGCGCAAATCTTGATTATTTTCTCCTCAATTTACAAAGAGATAGATCCAGATCTAGGAATAATGGGTTGTCCAAGGTCACCCAGGCAATAAGTGTCGAAGCTGGTCTTCAAACCCAACTCAAAGCCCCATACCTTTATTGTATCATTATGTTGCTCTAGGCTTTTACTGAAACCAAGGGCTAAGAATCATTCCCTTTTATGCCTAAATACCTTTGTTTCTTCTGTAAGATTTCTGAGGTTCTCTATCCACGAAAGAAAATTACAGAGTTATTTTGAGATAGCCCTATGAAAATCTAAAGGGATTCTAGCTGATTCATTTATGAGATTCATTTCTAAAAAGACGTGACTCAAACCTGCTGATTTACATATCACAGTTAACAAATATTTTCCAAGTTAGTAAAATGTTATAAAGAAACAGTGACGAGTCAGCATTTAATCCTTCCTAACATAAATCTGGGAGCAACCCTTGCCAATTTCACTTAAGTCAATATATCTTAAAACACTATGCCTATATAATGTTCCTGTTCACAGCTGTCACTGTGCATGGGCCCAGCAGCTGGAATGAAGGCGAGCTCGTCACACCTAAACTTTGAATTTCCTGCCTTTTATTTTTGTGTGTGTGTTGCAGCCTTGATGTTGTTTAAACAGCACTCTGTCTATTTGATTTCCTCCTTCTCTGCACAAAGCCCAAACAATAAAAAAAAAAAAAAAGCAGCTCATCCTTCACAGCTGGTTATAAAAGTGTGTTCTTGAGCGGGAACTGAATTGGCCCTCTTATCTGCACACATAAATATGTATTTAGGCATTTTAATTGACTGCTATTTATTCAGTTAAATAGTTTCTGGGACAGAAACCTACAATAGAGACTAGATGGATGTCCTTTGTCTTTAAAGATGACATTACTGATAGTGATGTCTATATGTGAGCACAGATGGAAATGAAAGAACTCTGAGTCCTCCCAAACTCCACAGAAGGCTATCCTTTGCTATTTGCAGTCTTATGTTTCTTAGGACTATTTCTTTGCCTCAAAACATTGAATCCTGTCATTTTAAAACTGTACAATGAGACTTATAAGTTAGCTAGTCATACCTCCCACCCACACTGGGACTCCTTTCTGCAACATTTCTGAAAGGTTACCACCCAGTCTTTCCTTGAATACCTCCAGTGATGGGGAGCTTACTAACTAATGGGGCAGGCAGTTAGGTGGTACAGAAGATAGTAGAACTGGATTGATATTAGGAAGACCCAGGTTCAAATCCTGCCTCAGATTCTTACTAGCCTCAGTTTTTGTATCTGTAAAACAGGGAAAATAATAGAATCTAAGAATGGTTAAATAAGTTCTGGTGTTTGAATGAGATGGAATAATATTGTGCTGTTGGAAATGATGGAGATGGTTTGAGAAAACCCTGGCAAGACTTACAGAAACTGATACAAAGTGAAGTGAGCAGAACCAGGAGAATAAAGAACACAGTACAACAATATTGTAAGGATAATCAAGTGTGAAAGATCCACCGCAATTCCAAAGAACATGATGAAAATGCTATCCACTTTCAAATAGATAATTGATGGACTCAGTGCATATTCTTGTGTATTTTCTCTCTTTTTATCATTTTCTTCCCCAGAACAAGACTAATGAAGAAGTTTACTTTGTAGAACTTCATATAGATAATATTGTGTTTCTTGCTTTGGAAAATAATAGTCTCTCCCTCACAGGGTTGTTGTGAAGATCAAATGAGATAGCATATGTAGCACTTTTCAAACCCCAAAGTACTATGTACATGTCAGCTATAATTATTAGTATGGGGGCGTCTAGGTGGAGCAGCGAGTAGAGCGCCGGCCCTGGAGTCAGAAGGACCAGAGTTCAGATCCAGCCTCAGATACTTAACGCACACACAAACTAAAACCTAGCCCTGTGACCTTGGGCAAGTTACTTAAACCCAATTGCCCTCCAAAAAAAAAAAAGGAAAAAAATAATTATCAGTATGAGTTGTCCATTACAATTACTAATAGCTCTAATTATTACAAACTTGTCCCCTCACCTCCCCTCTCTAACTTCCATATGGTTTAGTCTTGAGAGCTAAGTAGGATAAATCTTATATGTCTTCCAGACAAGACCCCTTCAAATATTTGAAGACATTGAAACTATTAGGTTTCCCTTCTCTTCTGCAAGCAAAAGTCTTAGTTCTTACATGATGCTTCATATGTCATGATTTCCAAATGTTTTCCTTACCTGATTGCTCTTGTCCAGATTGAAGCAATTTGTTAACATCCCTCTTAAAATGTAGCACCTAGAACTGAAAACAAAATCCAGGTATAGTCAAATTAACATGGAGTACAATAGGATTATACCCCTTAATCTAAACATAATGTTTCTATTAAGGTTTGCTAATATGAGTCAGTCAATCTTTCTGGGTTTTCAAAGCCAGCAGGCTCCTTAATGGCTACCCAGAGCCTCGTCTGGTCAAATCACATGAACACTCTTCTAGTGAGTGAACACAAAGCAAAACTCACCTCACAGTATATATACCCTTTTTTAGAGCCAAAGGGCATCACAACCCTCATGACTGGCTGCCTAATTACAAAGTAACAAAAGGTGAGGGCCTTCCTGAAAAACAAGCCTTCCCTAACCAAGCTTCTTTTGTTGAGGCCTATTAATGGGCAGAGCAGATCTTCAAGTCCCACAAACATTACATATTGAAAGCACAAAAAACTTAGAGAACTTCAGAACGATCTCTGAAAACATAAAGTTAAAAGTCAAGAAACAGATTGGAAAAATGAGCAAATGACAAAAAAGGACCAGACTATAAAAAATTAATACTGTGACAGGGAAGATCAACAAACAAACTCAGAAATAAACAACTATGTCAAAACATACACAAGCAAAGACTTGAAGGAAAAAAGAAAAAAACTATGAATGGAACACAAACCCAACAAGAATTTCTGAAAGAGCTCAAAAAAGGATTTTAAAAATCAAATCAGAGAGGTAGAGGAAAATTTGGACAAGGAAATATGAGTAATGCAAGAAAATTGTGAAAAGAGGGTCAACAGTCAATAGAGGCACAAGAGATACTAAAGAAAATAACAACTTAAAAAACAGAATTGGCCAAGTGATAAATGAAGCACAAAAATCCATCAAATGGAAAAGAGGTACAAAAATTCACGAAAGAAAATAATACCTTAAAAACTAGAACTAAACAAGTGGAAGCTAATGACTCCATGAGACATCAAGAAACAATCAAAATCAAAAGAATGAAAAAAATGAAATATGAAATATTGGAGAATCAAATGTCATAAAATAGATTGAGGGTAGATAATTTAAAAATTATTGAACTGAAAGCCATGATCAAAGAGTCTAGACATTACCTTTCAAGAAATAACCAAGGAAAACTGTCCTGATATCTTTGATCCAGAGGGTAAAATAGAAATTGAAAGAATCCACCAATCACTTCCTGAAAGAGATCCCAAAATGAAAGCTCCCAGGAATATTATAGTCAAAGTCCAGAGCTCCCAGATCAAGGAGAAAATAGGCAGCCAGAAGGAAACAATTCAAATATCATAGAGCCACAGTCAGGATCACACAAGATTTAGCAGCTTCCACATTAAAGAACTGTAGGACTTGGAATATGATATTCTGGAAGGCAAAGAAGTTAGGATTACAACCAGCAATCACCTACCCAACAAAACTGAGTGTAGTCCTTCGGGGGAAAATGAATATTTAATGAGTTATAGAATTTTTAAACATTCCTGATGACAAGATAAGAGATAAATAGAAAATTTGCATTCAAACACAAGATCCAATGGAAGCATAGAAAGGTAAACATGAAAGAGAAATCACAAGAGATTCAAGAAGGTTAAGCTATTTACTTTCCTCATGGGAAGATAATACTTGTAACTCCTAAGAACTTTATAATTATTAGAGCAGTTAAAAGGAAGATACATAGACAGAGATTGGAGTTGATTATGATGAGATGATTTTTAAAAATCAAATTAAGGGGTGAGAAAAAGGGATATACTGAGAGAGGGAGAAAAGAGAGGTAAAATATGGGAAATTATCTCACATAAAAGAGGCATGAGGGGCGGCTAGGTGGCGCAGTGAGTAAGAGCGCCGGCCTCGGAGTAGGGACGACCCGAGATCGAATCCGGCCTCTGAAAATGAGCACCCACACATAAATAATGACTAGCCGTGTAACCTTGAGCAAGTTACTTAACCCCAATTGCTTAAAAAAAAAAAAGAGGCATGAAAGGAAGAGCTTTTACAATGGAGAGGGAGATTGGGGGTGCTGATGGGTGACCTTTGAACCTTACTCTCATTAAAATTGGCTCCAAGAGGGAATAACATAGACTCGATTGGATATAAAAAATCTCTCCACTCTAAATGGAAGTATGAGGGGAAGGGGATGAGAGAAAGGTGACTGTTGGAGAGGAGAGTGGATTAAAGGTGGTAGTGGTCAAAAGCAAATCAGATTTTTTTAGAAGAAACAGGGTAAAAAGAAAGAAATAAAGATAAATAAGAAGAAAACAAGATGGAGGGAAATACACAGGAATCATAACTGTAAATGTGAATTGGATGAAGTCACTTGTAAAATAGCAGTAGCTAGCAAAATATGTTAAAAAACCAGTATCCAACAAAATGTTGTTTATAAGAAATGCTTGAAGCAGAAAGACACACATAACATACGTTGTTGTCAGCTCTACATAGCACCTTCATAAAAACTGATCGTTTATTAGGTCATAAAAATTTCACAACCAAATGTAGAAATATTAAATACAACCTTCTCATACCATGATGCAATAAAAATTACATTCAATAAAGGGCTATGGAAACATAGATTAAAAATTAATTGAAACTAAGCAATCTAATCCTAATGAGTGGGTCAAGAAACAATTAAGAGAAATGATAAATAACTTCATGAGAGAGAATGGTAACAATGAGACAACATACTAAAATTTATGGGATGCTGCCAAAGCAGTACTTAAGGAAAATTTTGTCTCTCTAAACACTTATATCAAGAAAATAGAGAAAGAGCAGATCAATGAATTGAGTATGCACCTAATATATACATAAAGAACAAATTTAAAATACCCACTTAAACACCCAAATGGAAGTCTTGAAAGTCAAAGGAGAGATTAATAAAATTTAAAGCAAGAAAACCATTGAATTAATAAATAAAGCTAGGAGCTGGATTTATGGGGATAGGGAGGGGGAACAAAATAGATAAACCATTGGTTAATTCTATTTTTTTTTAAAGAAAAAAAATAAAATTACCAGTATCAAAAATGAAAAGGCCAAATTCACCACTAAACAAGAAGAAATTAAGGCACCTATTGGGAACTATTTTGCCTAATTGTAAGCCAATAAATCTAACAATTTAAGTCAAGTGGATTGATATTTATAAGAATATAAATCACCCAAATTAACAGAAGAGGAAATAGAGTATTAAATAAGCCTAAATTAGAAAACAAAATGAAACATGCCATAAATGAGCTCCCTTAGAAAAAATCCCTGGGAACAGATGGATTCACAAGTGAATTCTATCAAACATTTAAAGAACAATTGATTAAATACTAAATAAACTATTTGGTAAAATAGGCAAAGAAGGAGTCCTTACCAAATTCCTTTGATAACACAAATAAGGTGCTGATACCTAAACCAGGAAGAGCAACAACAGAGAAAGAAAACTTTAAAGCAACTTCCCTAATAAATATTGCTGCAAAAAATGTTAAATAAAATACTAGCAATGAGATTACAACAAAATATCACAAAGAACACACCCTATCATACACATGTGGGATTTATTTCAGGAATGCAGGGCAGATTCAATATTAGGAAAACTATCAGCATAATTAACCATATCAAAAACAAAAACAATAAAAATCATATGATTCAATAGATGCAGAAAAAGCTTTGGACAAAATAAAACACTCATTCTTATTAAAAACAACAACAACACTAGAAACTATAGGAACAAATAGATCTTTCCTTAAAATGATAAGTATATAAAACCATCAGCAGGTATCATCTGTAATGAGAATAAGCTAGAAACTTCCCAATAAGATTAAAAGGTGAAGCAAGGAGGTCCATTATCATCACTATTATTCAATACTGTACTAGAAACAAGAACAATAGCATAAGAGAAGAAAAAAATTGAAGGAATTAGAATAGGCAATGAGGAAACAAAACTGTTATTCTTTGCAGGTGATATGATGCTATACTTAGAGAATCCTAGAAAGTCAACTTAAAAAGTACTTGAAATAATTAACAACTTCAACTAAGTTGCAGGATATAAAATGTTGTTGTTCAGTCATGTTTGACCCTTCATGACCCCAATTGGTATTTACTTATCGAAATACTGGAAAGGTTTGCCATTTCCTTTTCCAGGCTCATCTTACAGATTAGGAAACTGAGGCAAACCAGGTTTAGAGACTTGGCCGAGATCACACAGCTAGTAAGTGTCTGAGGTCAGATTTGAACTCACAAAGATAAATCTCCTGACTCCAAGCCCAGCACTCTATCCACTATACCACATAAATCATCAGCATTTCTATATATTACCAACAAAGTCTAGTAGTAAGAGACAAAAAGAAAAATTCCATTTAAAATAATTGCAGACAATATAAAATATTTGGGGATCTATCTGCCAAGACAAACCCAGGAACTATATGAGCACAACCGCAAAACACTTTTCACACACAAAAAAAGTCAGATCTAAACAACTGGAGAATTATTAGTTGCTCATGGGTAGTCCAAGCCAATATAATAAAAAAATGACAATCCTTTCAAAATTAATTTACTTATTCAGTGTCATGCCAATTAAACTACCAAAAATTATTTTATAGAGCTGGAAAAAAATATTAAAAAAAAAACTCTTCTGGAAGAACAAAAGGTCAAGAACATCAAAGAAATCAAAGGAAAAATGTGAAAAAAGATGGCCAAGCAGTATCAGATCTCAAACTTCATTAAAAAGTGGTAATCATAAAAAAAAATCTGGTACTGAATAAGAAATAGAGTGGTGAATCAGTGGAATAGATTAGTTTCACAATAAATGGTAATAAATAATCATAGTAATCTAGTATTTTATATAACAAAAGATTTAAGCTTTGAGACAAAAACTCACAATTTGACAAAAATTACTGGAGAAACTGGAAAGAAATTTGGCAGAAGCTAGGTATAGACCAATATCTCATGCTGTACACCAAAATAAGGTCAAAATGAGTACATGATTTAGAAATAAAAGGTGATATCATAATTAGGGGAGCATAGAAAAATTTACCTGTCAGATCTATGGATAAAGGGGAGAATTTATGACCAAACAAAGAATAAAGAGCATTATAGGATGCAAAATGGATAATGTAGTTTACATTAAATTTTAAAAATTATGCACAAACAAAACCAATGCAGCTGAGATTAGAAGGAAATAGGAAAAATTATAACAAGTTTCTCTGATAAAGACCTCATTGCTAAATATATAGAGAGAACTAAGTCAGATTTAAAAGATATGTCATTCCCAATTGATAAATGGTCAAACATCATGAAGAGGCAATTTTCAGAAGAAGAAATCAAAGCTAACTATAGTCCTATAAAATGCTCTAAATCACTATTGATTAGAAAAATAAAAATTAAAACAACTCTAAGGTACTACCTCATACCTATCAGACTGTCTAGTAGGACAGAAAAAGACAATGACAAATGT
Source organism: Gymnobelideus leadbeateri (assembly GCA_011680675.1). NCBI lineage: Eukaryota > Metazoa > Chordata > Mammalia > Diprotodontia > Petauridae > Gymnobelideus > Gymnobelideus leadbeateri. The sequence continues at coordinate 22,091 of WOXC01007472.1, read as the reverse complement.
TGGAAGGGATGTGGAAAAATTGTGACTTTATGTCACATAGTGACTCCACCAACTAGTGCACTGTTGGTGGAGTTGTGAACTGATGCAGCCATTCTGGAGAGCAATTTGAAACTATACCCAAAGAGCTATAAAATTGTGCATGCACTTTGACCCAGAAATATCACTAATTGGTCTGTATTCCAAAGAGACCAAAGAAAAAGAAAAATGACCTACATGTACAAAAAATATCCATAGTAGCTCTTTTTGTGGTGGCAAAGAATAGGCAATGGAAAAAAATGCCCACCAGTTGGGAATGGTTGAATAAGTCATGAAAAACGATTGTTATGGAAAACTATTGTGCTATAAGAAATGATAAGCAGGATGCTTTCAGAAAAAGCTGGGAAGACTTATGAACTGATACAAAGTGAAGAGGACAAAACTAGGAGAACACTGCATACAGTAATAGTGATATTGTACAGTGATAAACTGTGAACAATTTACCTATTCTCAGCAATACAATGATCCAAGAGAATTCCAAAGGACTAATGATGTAAAATGCTATCCATCTCCAGAGAAAGAACTGATGGTGTCACAATGCAGACTGAAGCATACTTAAAAATTTTTTTTTTTATTTTCCTTGGGCTTTTTTTGGTTTGTGTTTCCTTTTACAATTTGGTTAATATGGAAATGTTTTTTTGCATGACTGCACATGTATAATCTACATCAAATTGCCTGCCTTCTCAAGGGAGAGGGGAGGGGAAGGGAAATAATGGAACTCAAAATCTTTTTTAAAAAAAAGAATGTTAAAAATTCTAAATGGAATTGAGAAAAAAGAAAATATAAAAGAGACTTGCTGGGGGTAGGAGGGGGAGAGAAGGGGGAGAGGTCTCTTTTCTGGGGCAAAGTTTGGTAAATGCATGAAAATCATTCTTACCTTTTAAATTGTATTTGTATAAAAATTTTAATATAACATCATATTCAAGTTGTTTTTATATAAATGCCTACTTTTTTTTAAGTGTCTACTAGGTGCAAGACACTGTGCTGAGCCCTTTACAAATATTATCTTACTTTGATTTCATCTATAGGGTTGTAAGCTTTCAATATTCATCAAGATCATTTGATATAACTTTTTTATTTTATAGTTAAGCAAAGTGAGGTCCAAAGATGCTATGATCCAGTGCTAGGTACTGAGGATAAAATATAAAAAATAAGGCATGTTCTACCCTTAAAGTCATAATATTCCACAAGAATGGTAAAGATATGATAGTTACATCAAGAAGAATGATGTGAGGACTGGTGGAAATAAAGGCAAGATGCAGCCAGATGAACTTAATTTAGACAAGTTATGTGAACACCTAGGCTCAAAATTCTTTGGTGGTTTCTTATTGACTTCCCCAAAACATCCAGACTCCTCCATCTATACATTCTAGAATCCCAGAGGTTGTCAAGGATCATCTCATCCAGCCCTGCTTCATTTTACAATTCAAGCAAGTGAGACCCTGAGATACCCAGTAATTTCCCCAAAGGTCATTCAGCTAGTAAGTGACAGAGCTAAAATTGAAAGTCTCAGTACCTTCCTGCCTCTCCCAACCAGCCTGCTACTGAAAGAACAGAAGGCCCTGCCTTTCCTTGGCCACTTTCTCCAAAAGACACACCCCCATCTAGTGAAGAACCCAAAACAGAACTAAAGAAATTGTGAGCATTCACAATCTTCAGCTGAACTGTTCCCAACACTTCTGGCTAGCCAATTATTACTCGTTTCCCTTGAAGTATTGGATATTGAATTTCTGGCTGCCTTAGAAAAACCATTACTTCTCCCTACCTCCTGTTCTCTTAGCCCCATTTTCATTAACCCAACACCTCCCATGTACCATTCTAGTTCTGCTGACCCCCTTCCATTGCATCTTCTGGAGTTCTTATTGCATATTTATCATATGATTATAGAACTGGAGAGAATATCTAATCAAACACAATTATGTTAGTTAAGGAAATTGAGCCCATGGAAGTTATGTAACTTGCCGAAGGTTAGACAGGTAGTAAGAACAAAAGGGAGATTTGGAACTCGTGTTCTCCAACCATATTTTAGACCTCTCCTGTTCATGGTCCTTCCATCTTTTGATGCTGGGAGACCTGGCCTCTCCCTGATAACACAGCACCCTGTGTGGTTCTGGGTTGAACCTTCTTTTATATCATGTCTAGAATGTAGTCCCTTCTCAATCTACTTCATAGAATAACTAACATACTTCAAATCTTGGCCCAAGCACCAGTTCTTACATGAAGCCTTTTGTGATTTCCCCACAGTTGTCCATCCCCAAAATACATTATGTTTATTTTGCATATATTCTGTATTTACTCAGGACTTATTTAAATACACAGTCACAGTTTGTGGCATACACAGATATGATCTTTGATCCAACCCCATTTTGTGAAAAGGAAGAGGGTTGTTACTATACCACCAATAGCTGGGGGTTATGGGGAAAGAGAGAAAGGATCCAGAGCCATTAGAGGCTGGGAAATATCTCCTGTTTCCAAGAAGTTATTAAGCTAAAATTATACCTATCTTCCACTACTCAAATATCTCTAGTATAGGAATATAATGCTTAGGATTTCAGAACAAAAACCACTTTTTTGTACATTCTTGAGGGAGGGTCTCCCTATTTAATGCTTGCCAGCTTACCACCTTTTTACCAAATATTAGAACAGCTAGGTGGCATAGAGGATTGTATGCCAGACCAGGAGTCAGGAAGACTTCTTCCTGAGTTCAAATCTGGCCTCAGACCCTTACTAGCTATGTGACCCTGGCCAAATAATTTAACCCTGTTTGCCCCAATTTCTTCATCTGTAACATGAGCTGGAAAATCCATTATTTTTACCAAGAAAATCCCAAATGCAGTCTCAAAGAGTCACATGACTGAAACAACTGAACAAAACCAAATGCTAACTACACAGAAGACTATCACAAATAGTAATAGTCAATAAATACATTTATCCAAACAAAGCATAAAACAGAAATTGGAGAATTTCTACAGATTAAAATATAACAAAGTATACACAAGACTACGTGAGATCTTTAGTGGGAATTAAGATAAGCTGTTAGTTAAAAATGGGAGAGAGATAACAGCCTAACATAGAGGAAGTCCACACTTATCATTCTCTATAATTGTATGTCCTATAGTCAAGGAACATGATAGGCCCAAATTGCATAGTACTTTATCAATTAGCAATAATTTATTAAGTACCTGCCATGTTCTGGGCAGTGGGAATATAAAAAAAAGGAAAACAAAAACAAAACATAAGCCCTGCTCTCAAGGAACACACAGTTTAATGAAGGAGCCAACATGTAAACAACTATGGACAAACAAGATACATACAGCCTAAACTGAAGCTAATCAATGAGGATGATTGAATTTAGAGGAACCAGGAAGGGCTTCTTACAGACAGTGCAATTTTAGCTGGGAACTTAAGGAAACCAGGAGGTAAAGATGAGGAGGGAGAGAATACTAGGTTTAAGGGACAGTCAGTAAAAATGCAGAGTCCAGAGATGGGATGTCTTGGGCGAGGGACAGCACGGAGGCCAGAGTCTATGGATTGTAGAGTATGTGGAGGGGACTTAAAGTATAAGAAAACTGGAAAGGTAGGGAGGGACCAGGTTACAAAGGCCTTGAACACCAAGCAGAGTATTTGGGCTTTTTTGTAACAAATATTATTTTATACATAGATTTTGTATATAAAAAGGGCTATCTAAGAATTAGTATTTTCATTTATAAGGCACTTCTCTATTCCCCTGGGAAATCTAGAATACCCCTCTTACCACCACTTCTGGTCCTTATCTCAGGAGTACTGAAGCTACTCTGGTCTGCTAAATTTTTCCTCGACCTATGAAAGAGCAGTGGAGAAATAACACAGGCCTGAAAAGATACTATCATTGACCCCATTTTCAAGGAGAGAGATAGCAAAGTAGCTCAACAGCTGCTGATACCTCTGCTCTCCATTTCTGGCAATAGTTTAGCATGTATCCCCTTGGACATGTTCCTGAATAACTGAATCAACCGTGCACTCCCCTCATTTATGTAGCTTTTGACCCCAGTGGAATAGACCAAGCTTAAATTTCACCATGCATCAGATACTAGAAAAATACAAGGAACATCAAGACCTTTTCAAAACATTCCTTGTAAAAATACTTTCTTCATCAATAGCAAGCCTTTATGGAGTACCCACAGTGTGCAGAACACTCATTAAAGGAAACCTTCTTAAACAAAATATAATTATTCTCTCTACACCTGCATATGTCTTTTCAAAATTTAAGGCCACACTGTGATTTTAATTGATTGTTCAATATATATCAATTTTTAACTAGGTACAAGGCATTGCATTAGCTGCTATGGGTGAATACAGAGATGAGTATGACAATAGATTGGTCCTGAAGCACTTTGCAATTTCATACAGAAAAAAAATGTCATAAAAGGACAACTACCAAATACAGGGTATAAATGCTAAATGCCAAAGGAGTGCCACAGTCAATAAATGCTATCAGAAGGATAATTTACTCATAGAATCAAAGAATGTTAACAATGTTGTGATGATACCATAGCCCAGAAATTCAGCATTATTATTATGTGGAATTTATATGGTTTATACGGGTTCAATCTCAGGGCATCTCTTAAAAAGTTTTTTTCTTTGGCTCATGTTCCTAGTCAGGGTTTCCTCTGGGAATATCAAAATAATGTTCATGTCTAGGTCTCTAAAAACAACAACAAAAACAGTAAATGGACCCTTGGTTCTCATGCAGGCACTCAGGTTAACATTACATTGAATATAGGGGTGTGCTAGTGGTAGCTCAAAATGACTCATGAAAACCAACTATTAAATTTTCAGTGTGAAAATTTGCATAAAGGAAATCAGTAAATGCTACCAATCAGGACAAGACTGGTTGTTTTGTTGATCATCTGTACTTAAAGTGATGGAGAAAATGTTAATAGTGCATATTAAACTTAAAAGTGTTTCATGTATTTTTTTTAGTCTTTTTTTTCAAATGCTTTATTAACTTCTGGTTTACATCATTCATTTCTGCCAGATTTTGAGTTACATTTTTCCCCCATTTTTTCCCTTCCCCCACCCCAGAATAGCAGTCCCACAGGATATCCCCTCATCCAACCTGCTCTCTCCCATGTCTTCTCCCATACCCCCTTCGACTTCTTCAATAGGGCAAGGTGAATCTCTGTGCCCCAATGCCTGGATATCTTATCTCCCAATTATATGTAAAATAGTTTCAATATTAGTATTTATATCTTTTTAAACATTTGATTTTAAAACTTTGAATTCCAGATTCATTCCCTTCCTCCCTTGTCACCCACCCTTACCGGGAAGATAAGCAATTCAGTATATGTTGTACATGTGTAGCTATGAAAAACATTACCATAGTAGATATATTGTAAAAGACTGACTATATTTCCCTCCCTCCTATCCCACCTCCCACTTGGTCTATTCCCTACTTTGATCCTGTTCCTTTTCAAAAGCGGGTGCTTCCAACTTCCCTCCTCCCCCTTCCCTCCCACCTTCCTTTCCATCACCTCCCCCCTCATCCCCTTCCCCCTTATTCTCCTGTAGGGTGAGATGTACTATTTAGCATGTATGTCATTCTCTCCCTGATCCAAATTCAATGAGAATAAGGTTTTGCCTTTTTGCCTTCCTGTTCTTCCCCTCCTTGTAACCATTTTCACTTGCCTCTTCCAGATCACCCCTGAACACAGGGCATTTGTATTTCACCTAACAACACAAACACTATGGAGCCATACACTAGCCAACAAATAATTAATACAGCTCTTCTCTCTTGTGAGTTCCACCTTTCCCAGAAATCTCTGGGGCTATTATACTTACCACTTTAAACTTAAACTACATTAAAGAGAAAGTACTTAAAAGTTGAAAGCAAGTTGACCCCTTTTCTTTGTTTAAACTCTACCTAGATAAATTTCCTGCCTTAAATCTATGATCCTAAGATGCCCCAGAGAACAGTGTGCACCAGTCCTATAGTACTATTATGTGGTCAAGGTCATACCCACAAAAGGGAAAAGAAAAAAAATAGGTTTTGGAAGAAGCCAATACCATTCTCCAGACCTGCAGAGTCCACATGGCTCTTAATAGTAGTAAACAGCAAAGCCCAGAGACATGACTATATCTCCACATACTCCTTGACTCTAGGTCCTTCCTGATCTTATAACTCTTCCACTTGACCAAAACCCTTGCTGTATAGAAACTCCTTCTCTTTTCTCCAGAAGGTTGTATTCAGGAACTTGGACTTAAAGAAGAGATTCATTCATCTCCAGGTGATGCTTCTACCCTTTCCAGGAAACTTGTTTCAAGAATTGTTGCTACCTTGCTACTGCTTCATCACTTCTGCCACCTTTTGGGCCAAGATATCATCCCTTCATAGGACCATATGGTTTCCCCTCTGGTAACTTCCTTGCTACTTTGGCACTGCTTCACTATTATTATCATCTTTGGTGCCAAAGGTCCCCTGGAAGAAACCTGCTCAGAAAAGTTGGCTTTCCTCCAAACCCAAGTTTGCTTCTGTCTTCTATCTCTCTTATATCAATGTCTTCTCTCTTCTATCTTTCTCAGTTTTCATCTCTTTAATTCTTTTCAGATATGTCTGCTTCCTGTTAAAAGCCAAGTCCAAGGGTGCAGCTAAGCTTTACATCTGCTGTCATTCAATTCAGTATTTTCAAAAATCCATGATTGAATTGATCATCCTAAGTATAGTTTATTTTCTAACATTTAAATGTTTTACTTATTTTTAACATTTTTTCTTTTTAAATTTTAAATTCCAAATTTTCTCCCTCCCTTTCAGGCCCTCCGCTACACACTGAGAAGGCAAGCAATATGTTATCAATTATACATGTGAAGTCATGCAAAACATATTTCCATATTAGCCATATTTCCAAACAGAGCAAGAAAAATAAAGTGAGAAAATTATACTTTAATTTTCACTCAAGAGTTCGTCAGTTCTCTCCGGAGATGGATAGCGTTGTTTTGTAATGAGTCCTTTGGAATTGTCTTGGATAATTGTATTGATCAAAGGAGCCAAGTCTTTTACAGTTGAGCATCATTATAGTGTTTCTGTTACTATGCACAATGATCAGTTTTTTTCACTTCACTTTGCATCAGTATATATGTCTTGCCATGTTTTTTCCTAAAACCATCCCCCTCATAATTTCTTACAACACAATAGTATTCCATCACAATTATATACTATAATTCGTTCAGCCATTGCCAGTTAATAAGCATCCCCTTGATTTCTAATTCTTTGCCATCACAAAAAGGACTGCTGTAAATATTTTTGTACACATAAGTTATTTTCCTTTTTTCTTTGATCTCTTTAGAACATAGACTTAGTAATGGTATTGCTGGGTCAAAGGGTATGCACAGTTTTATATCCCTGTGGATATAGCTTCAAATTTAGCTCCAGAATGGTTGGACCAGTTCATTAGTGTACCAAGTTTTCCCTTGTTACTTCCAGCACTTGTCATTTCTGATAGCTGTGAGGTGCCACATTGGAGTTGTTTTAACTTGCATTTCTCTAATCAGTAGTGATTTAGAGCATTTTTTAAACATGACTATAGAAAGTTTGACTTCTTCTGAAAACTGCCTGTTTATATCTTTTGACTATTTGTCAGTTGGGGAATGGCTTTTATTTTTATAAATTTGACTCAGCTCTACACTCAGTATATATTTGAAAAATGAGGCCTTCATCAGAAAAATTTGCTGTAAGAACATTTGATATTATTTCATTGTCTATAGTACATTTTAGCATAATGTAATTTCCCTGAGCATCTCTTTTAATTAGGTCTATTTCTACTTTTGCTTTGTCTGAGATTGTGATTGCTATCCCTGCCTTTTTAAAATTAAATATTATGTTTATTTTTAGTTTACATCATTCATTTCCACAAGATTTTGATTTAGAAATTTTCTTACTTTCTTTCCCCTACCTACCACCCCAAAACAACAATCCCACTGTATACCCCCTACCCCAATCTGCTCTCTCTTTTATCCTCCCCATCCCCCATCCGACTTTCCAGTAGGGCAAGATGGATCTCTATGCCCCAGTGCTTGTATATCTTACTTCCCAGTTGTATGTAATATATAGATATTACACATTTGATTTTAAAAATCTGAATCCCAGATTCTTTCCTTTCCACTCTTACTGGCAAGATAGGCAATTCAATATAGGTTGTACACGTGTAGCTATGCAAAACATTTCCATAGCGGATATACTGTGAAAGACTAACTATATTTCCCTCCATCCTATCCTGCCCCAAACTTGTTCTATTCTCTACTTTTACCCTGTCCCTTTTCAAAAGTGTGTGCTTCTACTTCCCTCCCCCTAACTTGCCCTCCCCTCCATTGTCCCTCCTCTCATTCCCTCCCCTCCTAATCTTCTATAGGGTGAGATACCCTATTTAGTGTGTATGTCATTCCCTCCTTGAGCTAAATTCAATGACAGTAAGGTTGACCCATTCCCTTTTGCCTTCCTATTTTCCCCCTCCATTTTAACAGTTTTCCCTTACCTGTTCTATATGAAATAATTTACCCCATTCTGTCTCTCCCCATCTCCTCTCATTATATTCCTCTCTCAGCTCTCAATTTCACCTTTTAAGTATCATCCCTTCCTATTCAATTGATCCTGTGCCCTCTATCTATATATACCTGTACACGTATATACACACACTCACATATGTATTTATATGCCCATATACCCTCCTATTTAGACATATATGTGTATGTATACATATATGTACACATTTATATTCCCTTCAACTATTCTCATACTGAGAAAAGTTTTAGAAGTTACAGTTATCGTTTTTCCATGTAGGAATGTAAATAGTTCAAATTTGATAAGTTCCTTATGATTTCTTTTCCCTGTATGCCTTCTCATGCTTCTCTTGCTTCTTGTATCTGAATGTCAAATTTTCTATTCAACTCTGTTTTTTTCATCAAGAATGCTTGAAAGTGGTTTTGGGGGGGGGGGGTGGAGCCAAGATGGTGGAGTAGAAACAGCGAGTCCAAGGCACTCTCCTCGCAGATCACATCTAAACTATGTAAAAGGGGACTCTGAACAACTTCTGGAGCCCCAGCACCCACAGAACAATACAGAGAAGCTAACCTCCCACTGAGGACAGCCCAGCAGCCCTGCAGGAAGGACTAGCGCAGCATTCTGGGAGCCGGCAGCGCACAGCCCACATCCGAGTGAGCTGCGGTTTTAGCCCAAGGGCGGCTGGGCCAGCAGCCAGCTGGAGGGACCCCAGAACACCAGCAGCTGTGGCGATTCCAGAATTATCAACACAGATGTGCCTAGGACAAACTGAGAGGTTAGTGCCCTATGGTCTTTGGGACCAGTATTTGGGGAACGTGTCGGCTTCCTCCCCTGGGGCTAGAAGCTGCTGAGGAGACATGCCATTTTGCAGTTTTCAGTGGCAGCTCCAGCTCCTGGACTGCGAACTGTAGGGAAATCCATCGATCAGTCTTGGGGGGTAATCGCTCTTGCTTTAACCTCCCTGGATCTGTATTGTGGTCTGGGGTGGAGGTCGTGGGGTGGGTACCCAGCTTGCCAGAAACGGAAGTTGTGAAGACCCCACACATTTGGGACAGAAGCTCCCCTGTCTGGTGGCAGAGTCCTACTGTGGCAACAAGCCCAAAAGACAAGTAATTAAGTGGCAACATGCCAAGGCAAAGGAAACAAAATAAACAGAAAAATGAAACATTAGACTCCTATTTTGGGGGCAAAGAGGATCGAAGCATGGAACAGGAAGAGGATTGTGAGGTCAGAAATCCTGCTCCAAAAGCCCCAAAGGAAAATATGAGCGGGTTACAGGCCATAGAGGACCTTAAGAAGGACTTTAAAAATCAAATAAGAGAAGTGGAGGAAAATTGGGAAGAGAAATGAGAAGGATGCAGGAAAAGTATGAAATGAGGGTCAACAGCCTGACTGAGGAAAACAACACCTTAAAAAAATAGACTAGCTCAAATGGTAAAGGAGGCCCAAAAGGGCAATGAGGAGAATACCTTAAAAAGCCGAATTTGCAAGATAGAAAAAGAATCTCAAAAGCTCACTGAGGAGATTCATTCCTTCAGAGTTAGACTGGAGCAATTGGAAGCTAATGACTTTATGAGAAAACCAGATGCTATTAAGCAGATCCAAACAAATGAAAGAATAGAAGGCAATGTGAAATATCTCATGGGAAAAACCACTGACCTGGAAAATAGATCCAGGAGAGACAATTTAAAAATTATTGGACTACCCAAAAACCATGATCAAAGAAAGAACCTAGAAATCACCCTTCAAGAAATTCTCAAGGAAAATTGCCCTGATGTTTTAGACCCAGAGGGCAAAATAGAGGTTGAAAGAATCCACAGATCACCTCCTGAAAAAGATCCCAAAAAGAAAACTCCCAGGAATATTATAGCCAGGTCCCAGAATCCCCAGATCAAGGAGAAAATACTACAAGCAGCCAGGAAGAAACAATTTCAATATTGTGGAAACACAATCAGAATAGCCCAGGACCTGGCAGCTTCTACACTGAGGGATCGAAGGGCATGGAATATGATATTCCAGAGGGCAAAAGAGCTGGGAATGAACCCAAGGGTCACCTACCCAGCAAAACTGAGTATTTTGTTTCAGGGGAAAATATGGTCATTCAGTGGAATAGAGGACTTTCAAGCATTCTTGAGGAAAAAACCAGAGTTGAATAGAAAATTTGACATCCAGACACAAGAAGCAAGAGATGCCTGAGAAGATAATCAGGGGAAAGAAATCAAAAGGAACTTATCAAAGTTGAACTATTTACATTCCTACATGGAAAAACAATAACTGTGACTGATGAAACCTTTCTCAGTATGAAAATAATGGAAAAAGGGTATATGGTCATATGAATACATATGTGAATGTGTGTGTATATGGTTACAGTTATATATGGAAAGAGGGCATAGGTTGAATTTGTTGGGAAGGGAGGATACTCAAGGGGTGAAATTATGAGGTGAGAGAGGAAAGTGGCAAGAGGAGATGGGGAGAGACAGGGTAGGGTAAACTATCTCATGTAGAAGAAGCAAGGGGAAGTGGCTGCAGGGGAGGAGAAGAATAGGAAGGCAAAAAGGCAAAAGCACATTCTCATTGAATTTGGTTCAGGGAGAGAATGATATACATACTTAATGGGTTATCTCAACCTACAGCAGAATAGGGGGAAGGGGGATGAGAGGAGGGATGATGGATGGGAGGGCATTCTTGGGGTGAGGGGAGGTTAGAAGTACCCACTATAGAAGAGGGACAGGATCAAGTAGGGAATGGACCAGGTGGGGGGTGGGATGGGTGGGAGGGAATCATAAGCAGCCTTGTACAATATATCTACTATGGTAATATTTTGCATAGCTAGACATGTACAACATATACTGAATTACTTATCTTCCCAGAGGGAAGGGAGGCAAGGGAGGAAGGGAATGGATCTGAAATTCGAGGTCTTAAATGTTTCAAATATATATAAATACTATTATTAATATTCTTTTACATGTAATTGGGAGATAAGATGTGCAGGCATTGGGGCACAGAGATTCACCTTGCTCTAATGGAAAAGTCAAAGGGGGTATGAGAGAAGATATGGGAGAGAGCAGATTGGAGGAAGCAATATCTTGTGGGACTGCTATTCTGGGATGGTAGGGGAAAAAACGGGGGAAAAATTGTAATTCAAAATCTGGCAGAAATGAATGATGTAAAACAGAAGTTAATAAAGCATTTGTAAAAAAAAAAAAGAAAGAAAGAAAGAAAGAAAGAAAGAAAGAAAGAAAGAAAGAAAGAAAGAAAGAAAGAAAGAAAAAGAATTCTTGAAAGTCCTTTATTTCATTGGATGACCATATTTTCCTCTAAAACATGATACTCAGTTTTGCTGGGTAGATGATTCTTGGTTCTAATCCCAGCTCCTTTGACCTCTGGAATATCATATTCCAAGCCCTTTGATCCATCAGTGTAGAAGCTGCCAGATCCTGTGTTATCCTGATTGTGTTTCCACAATATTCAAATTGTTTCTTCCTGGCTGCTTGTAATATTTTCTCCTTGATCTGGGAACTCTATAACCTGGCTATAATATTCCTAGGAGTTTTCTTTTTGGGATCTTTTTCAGGAGGTAATCAGTGTATTCTTTCAACCTCTATTTTGCCCTCTGGTTCTAAAACATTAGGGCAATTTTCCTTGAGAACTTCTTTCTCCTTTTTTTTAAATAAGCAATTGGGGTTAAGTAACTAGGTTACACAGCTAGTTATTTATTTATGTGTGAGTGCTAATTTTCTGAGGCCAGAACCAATCCTGGGTCCTCCCGACTCTGGGGACAGTGCTCTTACTGCACCATCTAGCCACCCCCTTGAGAATTTCTTGAAGGATGATTTTTAGGTTCTTTTTTGATCATGGCTTTCAGGTAGTCCAATGATTTTTAAGTGATCTCTCCTGGATCAATTTTCTAGATAAGTGTTTTTTCCAGTGACATATTTCACATTGCCTTTTATTTATTCATTTGTTTGGATCTGTTTAATAGTATCTTGTTTTCTCATAAAGTCACTAGCTTCCATTTGCTCCAGTCTAATTCTGAAGGAATGGTGTTCTTCAGTGAGCTTTTGGGATTCTTTTTTCTATCTGGAAAATTTGGCTTTTTAAGGCATTCTTCTCCTTATTGACTTTTTGAGCCTCTTTTGCCATCTGAGTTAGTCTATTTTTAAGGTGTTATTTTCTTCATTCAAGTTGTTGACTCTCTTTTCATGATTTTCTTACATCATTCTCATTTCTCTTCCCAATTTTTCCTCCACTTCTTTTATTTGGTTTTCAAAATCCTTCTTAAGCTCCTCTATGGCCTATAACTAGTTAATATTTTTCTTGGAACCTTTTGCTTCAGGAGTTCTGACTTTGTTGTTTTCCTCCTGTTCCATGCTTTGATCCTTTTTGTCCCCAAAACAGGACTCTAAAGCTGGATTGCTGTGCTTTCTTTGCTTCCTTTACTTGCTCATATTGCCACACAATTACTTGACTTTTGAGCTTTTTGCCACAATAGAATTCTACTTCCAGAGAGGAGAGCTTCGTCCCAAATCACTGGGGCTTTTGCAGCTGCTGGAGCTATTAGTCGGGTGCCCTCTCTGAAGCCTCCACACATTCTGGCACACTGGTCACACACCCTAGGACCTCCACCCTAAACAGCAATCCAGATCCAAGTAGGTTAAAGTAAGAGCAATTACCCCTCAGAATGGTTGCTTGGTCCCTCTACAATCTGCAGGCCATGAGCTCTGAAGCAGCTCAGTGGCCCCTGCACCTCAGATGTTTCTCCCTCCTGGGGCAGAGGCCAGACCACACTCCCAGATTCCCTGTTCCTAAAGTCTACACTGACCTGTCACTTTTTCTTTGGCATTTATGGGTTGATAATTTTGGAAACCTCCACAGCTGCTGGTGATCTACTCTCCCAACATCCCTCTAACCATGGCTGGTTGGGCTGCCCCGAGGCTAAAACCATAGGCTCAGGCAGGGCTAGGGGCTCCCAGTGGGCTGCAATGGACCCTTCCTGCTGTCCTGTCAAGCTGCCTTCAGTGGGAGGTTTGTTTCTCTCTGTCACTTTGTGGGTTCTGTAGCCCTAAAGTTTGTTTAATTATTTTTATATGTATTTGAGGTGGTTATGGGGGGAACACAGGGAGTTTTCCTGCTTTTATACAGCTGTCTTAGCTCCTCCCTCTATCCCTGCCTTTTTTACTTCAGCTGAAAAATATTGAATTCTGCTCTAGCCCTTTATTTTAACTCTGAGTGTGTCTTTCTATTTCAAGTATGTCTCTTGTAAATAACATATTGTTGAATTTTGGTTTCACGATTTTGAGTGAGCTCATCCCATTCCCATTCATGTTTATGATTGGTGCAGTGCATAGATCACTGGACCTGGAGACAGTATGACCTGAGTTCAAATTTGTCTTCAGACATGTGCTAACTGTGTGACCCTGACCAAGTTGCTTAGCCCCATTTGCCTCAGTTTCCTCATCTGTAAAATGATCTGGAGAAGGAAATGGCAAAACATTCCAGTACCTTTGACAAGATAATCCCAAATTCAATGACAAAGAGTTGGACTTGACTAAAAAATTATTAAATAGCAATAATTTCCTTCCATACTGTTTTCTTCAGTTTCCTCCTCTCTCTCTTTTATGTTCTGTGTCTTCAAAAATCTCTTTTTCTTCTAACTATTGCTTCCCTTAATCCACCCTTCCTTTTATCTTTCCTCCTTTCACTTCATTTCTTTCCCTCCTATTTCCATATTGGATAAAGTTACATTTCTATGCATTACTCCTTGAGCCAATCTTAATGAGGGTGAAATTCAAGCATTTTCTACCATCACCTACTCATTTTCCCTTCCATTCTAAAACATCTTCCTTGTGCACATATTTTATGTGAGAAAAACTTCCCCATTCTACCTCTTCCTCTCCCTTTTCCTAGAGCATTCCTCTTTCTAAACTCTTAATTATTTTTTTGAAATTCATTTAAACATAATTGACTTCTACCCAAGATGTCTGTCCATGTAAACTCCTTTTAACTGCCCTAATAAAGATCTTATTAGTTACATGTATTATCTATCTTCTCCATAAACAGTTTTAACTTGAGTCCCTTATGGTTACTTTTTCATGTTTACCTTTTTATGCTTTCTTAGGGTTTTCTGTTTTAATGTCAACTTTGCTATTCAGCTCGGGTCTTTTCATTAGTAATGCTTAAAATTCCTCTATTTCATTATATATTCATTTTTTCCACTGAAGGATTACACTCAGTTTTGATGGGTAGGTGATTGCTTGGTGTAATTCTAACTCCTTTGCTTTCCAGAATATCATATTCCAAGTCCCACAGTTCTTTAATATGGAAACTGTTAAATCTTGTGTGATCCTGACTGTGGCTCTATGATATTTAAATTTTTTCTTTCTGGCTGCCTATTTTCTCCTTGACCTGGAAGCTCTGGAATTTGGCTATAATATTCCTGGGAGTTTTCATTTTGGGGTCTCTTTCAGAAAGTGATTGGTGAATTTTTTCAATTTCTATTTTACCCTTGGGATCTATGATATCAGGGCAGTTTTCTTTGAGAATTTTGGGAAATATGATGCCTAGACTCTTTGATCATGGCTTTCAGGTAGTCCAGTAATTCTTAAATTATCTTCCCTCAATCTATTTTCTATGTTGTTTTTCCATTGAGATACTTCATGGTTTCTTTTATTTTTTTTCATTCTTTTGACTTTATTTTATTGTTTCTTGATGTCTCATTGGAGTACTTAAAAGCCATTAGTTTCCACTGGCCCAATTCTAATTTTTAAGGTATCATTTTATTCAGTGAACTTTTGTACCTCTTTTTCCATTTGGCCAATTCTGATTTTTAAATTATTTTCTTCAGTGGATTTTTGTGCCTCTTTTAACATTAGGCCAATTCTTGTTTTTAAAATGTTACGTTCTTCAGCATGTTTTTGTGTGTCTCTTTACCAAGTTGTTAATTCTCTTTTCACAATTTTCTTGTACCACTCTCATATTTTTCATAACTTTTCCTTTATCACTCTTATCTATTTGTTTTACTCTCCCAGGAATTCAGGTTGAGTTTGGGTCTGATTAGCATTTTTATCTGAAGCATTTTTGTGGCTGTTTGTGTAGTGTTGTCTTCTTCTGAGTTTATGTCTTGGATTTCCCTACCAACATAGTAGCTTTTTATGGCCATTTTTTAAATTGTTGTTTCCTCATTTTTTTTTTCCAGTCTGTTTCTTGACATTATGTTAAAGTTGGGTTCTTGTCACCTGGGGTTGGGGAGGCACTGTTCTGAACTTCAGGCTTTTTCATGCTGCTATTTTTGAGTTAGTTCTGTGAACATATAAGTTTTGGTGCTTCCAAGGTGGTATGATCTGGATAGGCCTCTACCATGGTGTCACATACTTCTTCTGCAGACCTCTTAAAGTTTTCTTAGGCCAGAAAAATTCCTCAAACTGAATTTTATTGGTTCTGCCACTTCAAAATTTTATTTGAGGCTTCCATTTTAAAGTTTTTGATGGAGTATGTTGTGAGAATTCAGTTGGGCAGTTGTCCCTAATCCATCTTCTTGGCTCTGCCTCACTCAGTGAGGAAACAACAAAAACCATGCCAAAGTGGCTCAACTGTTATATCAGCAGAGATATGTTTACTTGTATAAAAATTTCTTTTCAACAAAGATCTCATTCTCCAGGCTTTTCAAGATTGACCATGCTATATATGGTCAATTATTATTATTATTTCATCCACCTCCCCCTCATTTTATAGACAATGTAAATGAGACTCATATAGGTGATGTGAGTTGTACAGGATTATATTGTTAGTGCAATGACAAAGCTTTCTTCATTTAGTTGATTCACTCATTCAACTCAACATTGGCTTGAAGGATAGTCTAGCAAACTAGAAGAGATAACTTATTTGAGTCAGGTGTCCTGGATATGAATTTTGTCTAAAATATTTAACTAATCTGGGATCAGGACAAACCCCTTATCCTTTCAAAGTCTCAGTTTTCTCATCTATTAAATGGGGATGATAACACACTACTACCTCAAAAAGGTTGTAAAAAAAGGGCTTTGTAGAGCTTAAAAAACCATAGACATAAGAGTTGATATTATCATATAGGTTGATATTATTATTATTAAGTGCCTGTCATGGGTTATAAATTGAACTCTGTGTTGGTGGAGATACATAAAAACTTGCCAATTCTCAAGGATCATATAATATAGTAGATATTATGATCTTCAATTCAATTCAATATCATTTTAAAGTATTTAGTATATGTAAAGGAGAGGTATCCAATGGAATGGTATATAGAGAATTGATCTCAGTTCAAGTTTTTTCTGTCAGATACTTACTGCATGGCCTGGGTCTAGTCACTAAATCTCCCAAGGCCCTAGACAATTCTCTAAAACTGTAAATTATAGAAAAGGTGCAGATCTGTATTGATAGAGAGAATTTCCTCAGTGGATGAAATCACAGGTCTATGCAAACAAAAATATGTAGAGAATTATCCTAGGCACTCCCCCTACACCCCAAATCATCCTTAAAAATCCTGGGTGAAGCAAATGGTGATCCACTGGGCTCACATGGTTCAAGTTAGAATTATTTTCTTTTCATTTTAAGTCTCTGTGTCCTCCTGCTTCTCCAAGTTCAACCCAATCAGTCAATATTTATTAATCACCTACTCTATGCCAGGCATTGTGCTAAATACTGGAGATAAAAATATAAAAAAAGAAAGACAGTCCTTTGCTCTCAAGAAGCTTATAATCAAATAGGGGAAAACAACACACAAAAGAAAACTAAAGGGTGGTGTAGCAAGGAATGTGGTGGAAGGACATGCAAATGTTCCACTTCCCCAATTAGAAATTCTCACATTCTTCTCTCTGACCATAACCTATTGTTTGCTGTCTTCCCTCCTAAATCCATTCTTCATGCTCATTGAGATGCCCAATCATTCCATATCTCAGCACTTTCTTAAGCCCTTAGTTCTGTTCTGACTTTTTTTTGCCTTTCCACTTCTAGCCTGTTTGATAGGCTTTCTTCCAGTCCAAGGGCAGAATGTAGCTTGAAGCAGATGAATCAGGTCTAGGACAAACTACATCTTGATGAGAGCCACAACACTGTCAGGCTGAGGGGAGGACTATGTTGACAAAACTTTGACCTTGAACCTTATAATCATCTGCCTTCACCAGCACACCTCATTATTACTCTTTCTGGATTCTTTCCCCTATTATTAGCATATTTCCACCATCTCCCACTTTCCCCATCCCCTTGATAAATTCTAATGCTGCTAGAAATAAAAATAAAACACTACCTAAACCTAGCTATCTGCTTCCCTATTCCCATTCCCCTCAATCCAACCTTAACAAGGGTCCATTCCAAATTTACCTTTTCCTTCTGCCACAGGATAGAAGACAACTGCTAGAATGCCAGCTCAATAATGAATGAACTTCCTTTCATCTTAAGTTTCTTCCTTTCTCACTTCTATCTTCTGGAAAACAGTAAGGCCTGATGATATTGTACCCCCTAGCTACCCTTTTCAGTACTGATTGTACTTTCACTCCTACCCCTGACTTACTGGTTGTGGCAGGGGTGTCAGAATTCTCCTTGCCTTTTCTAGATTCTCCTTCTACCACCATCATTCACCAACCTCTCCTCTTTTTAGGTTCATTCAAACCATAGTTATCAAACAATCCAGATCAAGTCCCTATCATCTATTCACTCCCAGACCATTCTCCCTCCTTTCTCCATGAGTAGAGTGACTGGCTTAAAGTCTTCTTCCTTACTTCAGCTCCTTCCCTCATTATAGAGAACTTCAGCACACAGATAAATGTTTCCTCAAATACCCTAATTTCCCTGTTCCTTAATCTACTCAACTACCATGATCTATTCTATATTAAGGAGGAGACCCAAGAAGTCATGTCTTCATTCCTTTCCAAGCTACATTTCTGATTTTCTATACTGTCCTACAAACCTTTTCACCCAGGAAGCTCATTTCACTCTCAGACTTCATATACTGAAAGTACCTTCTGCTCTGCAGGATTTTCCTTATAGGTTGGCTCCTCCCAGCCCCTCCATTTTAAGAGCCCAAGGTCATCTATGTCTGCATTCCTCTCCAAGCTGCACTCCTGACTCCCCTGTACATTTTCTACAATGCTCTTTTATCAGGTACCTTCATTTCTTCTCTCTGGTTCTCTTTTCAGTCCCTTCTAATATGTTGTCTTTCTTTTCTAGAATGTGAGCTCCTTGAGAAAGAGCAGAGACTTTTTCTGTTTGCATTTATGCTCCCAGCACTTAGCACAATGCCTAGTATAGGCTAAAAACTTAATAAATGCTTGTTGACTTGGCTTGATGCCTCTACTCCCCCTCAGCTACATAACAGGATGATCATATCCATGTAACTTTGTCATCACCTACAAGTATCCTACTTCCATGTTAAAGAACTCTCTAAAATTCATTCGATTTTAATCTTTTATCTTTTCACTTCCTTCTGTGTCTCTCTCTTCCTAAAATTCCTCTTTGGCCTCAACATGACCTCCAGTCATCACATCCCTCAACACTATCCTGGGCCATAATCCCAGCTCTGGCTACATTCTCCTTCCTTCCCTTGACTAACGTAACTCCACACTATCCTCTTACCATTATATCTCCTGTTCCATTTTCTTATTGCCAATCACACCTTGCCAAAACAAAACATCAGCCTGGTTCTCTAGTCTGTCAAGATCTATTTAGATCCAATGTGTTAACTCTCCCTAGGTTTATGTCTCTACAGATTTGATGAGTGTACCATACTACAGACTACCTGAACATAAAGAAGAAATAAATGAGAAGGTTAGAAAGCAATCAAATGTCTGGTATGAAGATATGATGCCGTAGGAATGGAGTCATTCAGTTACTCAAACATCTGCTGGAACCTCCTCTGTGCCAAAGACAGAGGAGCTAATATCTCATTTTACTTTAATGATAACTTCATCCATCAAAAGGTAGAGGAACCAAAAAGGAGAGGTTCTCTTCTGGATCCATTTCTCAAAAACAGGGAGAAACTGATTGCTGGGATAAAAGTCATGGGACCATTTTGACAAAGTGACCACTCACTCCTGGACTTTGTGATAGAGAGGGTGAGGAACATTGGAACTAGCTTAAATTGTACCCTAGATTTTTAGCAAAAATAATTTTAAGGGTTCATAAAAAAGACAGATAAGATTACATGAACTGAAATTCTAGAGTGATGAGTTCAAAAGAATGAAATTCTAAAAACATAAGTAGGAATGGTTCTATTTAGTGTTAAGAGGGACAGTTAAGAAAACTGATATCAATCAACAAGTATTTATTAAGTGCCTACATATGCCAAGCACTATGCTGGGTCCTAGAGACACAAGTCCAAAGAATGAAACAATCTCTACTTAACAGGAATATATGTTCTAATGTATAAGTACATGTAAAAATATTCATAATAAATATAAAGTGAATAAACATAAATTTTTACAAACTAGTTCAGTACAAAAGAGTGTGGTAGGGAGGGCAATAGCACTTGGTGGGGGGGTGATCAGGAAAGACTATACAAAAGATGCTGCTTAAGCTATGTCCTAAAGGAAGAGAGGGACTTTATGAGGTGAAGGTAAGGAGGGAGTGCATTCCAGGCATCAGAAACGATCAATATCACGGCAAAGAGATGGGAAGTGTGCCATGTGCAAAGGAAAAGAAAGTCAGTTTGGCTCTATCACAGCACAGGAGGTAGAATAATGTAAAATGAGGTAAAAAGTATAGGTTGGGATCAAGACATGATGGACTTTAAAAGCTGAACAAGGAAATGACATTTTATCTTCAAGGCACTAGAGTTGACTGAGTAGGAGAGTCACCTAGTCAGATCTGCATTTCTGGTAATAACTTACCTTTACTTTGGCAGCAGTGCATAGGATGAACTGGTGGAGGGAGACTTGAGGCAGAGAGATCAGTTAGGAGACTGTTCCAATCTAGGTGAGAGGTACTGAGGATCTGACCTAAGGTAGAAACTATGTAAGTGGAGAGGAGGGGTCAGACACAAGAGATATCAAGAAAGTAAGAAAGCCACGAGTTGGTAATTAACTGAATGTATGAGGTGAAGGGGGTCTAAGACAAAACCAAGGCTATAAAGCTGGGAGACTGGAGGATGGTAATGGTTTCAATAGAAATAGGAAAGTTTGAAAAAGGGAAAGTTTTAAGTGGAATGGAAAAACAATAGGAAGATAATTAATTCATATTGGGTTATACTGAGTCTATTTCTAGTAAGATATCCAGTTTGAAATGTCTAATATGTAATTGGTGATAAGCTGGTGCTAGAGATAGATGATCTATCTATCTATCTACATATATACATACATACATATACCTATATACATATATATACACATGAGGATATGGATTGGATATAGATATAGATTTATCTGAAAGTTATATGCATAGAGATGATAAATACATGGGAACTGATGTGGTTACCCAGAGAAAACTTGAAGAAGGAAAAGAAGATGTAGGAGAAAGACTTGATGGACACTCACTGTTGGGAAGCATGATGTTATTAATGGTTAATTTCCTCAACTGTAACATGAATTAGAGAAGCAAATGGCAAACAACTCCAGTATCTATGCCAACCAAACCCCAAACATGTCACAAAGAGTTGGGCACAACTGAACACAAAATAATATGTTTAATGAGGCAGTAAAGGAGACTTAAAAAGAGTGGTCAGGAAATTTTTTTTTAAAAACATATACATACATATATATTATACATACATACATACACAATACACACATGCATACATACATACATACATATTACAAAGACTCATGGTATTTACAACTGAAAGTCACTTAGAAATCAAATAATCCAACTGTCTCATTTTCCAGATGATAAAACGGAGTCCCAGAGAGGTGATGTGATTTGTTCAATGTTTCCATGCAAATTAAAGCAACTCTGAAGTTCCATCTTATACCCATTAGAATGGCAAAGATGACAAAACTAAAAAAAGGACAAATCAAAGGAATTTGGGATTATACCCCCAAAGTAACTGAATATACATATTCTTTTAGCCATTTGTACCATTACCAGGTCTATAACTCTATAAACCAAAGAAAGAGGAAAAGGATTTATATGTACAAAAACTTTTATAGCAGCTCTTTTCATAATAGCTCCTAGCTACTGAAAATTGTAACAGTAGCTCAGAACTGTCCACCTCTTGTTGTATATTAACAGAAAGGATTATTATTTCACCATAACAAATGACAAAATGGATAGTTTTAGAAGAAACTGGGAAAACCTCTTTGAACTGATCCAGAGTGAAGTGAGCAGAACTGAGAAAACAATTTGTAAAATGACAACATTCTGAAGAAAAATAACTTGAAAAGGCTGGTCAAGGAATGATAAACAATGGGACCTGAAAATTAAAGATAAATCATGATATCTACTTCCTGCCAGAGTGAGGATGTGCCCAAAATACAGAATGAGACAGTTTTGAATATGGTTAAGGTTTGATTTTTTTTGACTAGACAATACATATTTGTCATAAGATTTATTTTTATTAAAG
>WOXC01007471.1:0-157232 GCA_011680675.1 Gymnobelideus leadbeateri | reverse complement strand
GATCAATTCAAATGCCATTCTGCCAGGTTATCCCAAGCCCATTTACAACTTTGGCTTTCCAAGACACACAAAAAAGATAGATGCTGCTCTCTTTAACAGGAACACAAGAAAAACCTATTTCTTTGTTGAAGATAAGTACTGGAGGTAAACCCAGAATGCACTGTGTTCTTTGTCCTAAAGTGAAAAGTGCCCATAGAGTTTCTAGGCCCTTAGAGAGGAAGCAAGATGTTTCAGTATTGGCTTATATTCTTTGTAATGCATGCTATAATTAAGAGAGCTTTTGCTGTCAGCATTTTGTAGGGCACATTCCTTGTGCCAATTACATATCTCCAGATCAGAAGGCACCTCAGGTCCACCTAGTCCAATCCCAACAAAGGGCCAACCAAACTTTGCTTGAAGAAGAAACCCCGTACCTTCTGAAGCAGCCTATTCTACCTCACTCATATTAGCTTAAATTGTTAGGAAACGTTTCCCTTAAGCTCTAAATTTGCTGCTTTGAAACTTCCACTCCTTGCTCCATTTTTTCATTGCAGATATGATGAAATAAAGCAATCCATGGAAAAAGGTTACCCTAGAAGGATAGCAGGACTCTTTCCAGGAATTGGTCTCCCAGTTGATGCTGCATTCCAGTATAAGAGTAAGTAAAAATGCCAAGGAGTTAGAATATGTGAGAAATAGGACTATTCTAAATGATTAAAAGTATCAATCCTTCTTAAAAATAAATACTTTCATTGATTTCAAGGATTGAAAATAGCCAAGAGAAACAGGTGACTTTGGTGTCTCTGATGCTAAGAGAAGGACATCTAGTACAAGAGAATAGAGAATGGAATAAAGAGCTACCAAGGAGTACGAGAAGTGGGGAAAAAATGGTCAATGGACATAAAAATAAGGAAGTCATTGGTGGCTGGTATAAATGCAGGTTAACTAGAATGGTTAAAGGTCAAAAACTACATCACAGGGGGGATAAGCAAATGCAGGTTAACTAGAATGGTTAAAGGTCAAAAACTACATCACAGGGGGGATAAGCAAAGAATAAATAGTGAGAAACTAAAACCATCGTATATAAGCAACATTTCTTAATAAGTTCCGTATTAAAAGGGAAGAGAGAGACGACATAATCATTGAATGGTAGGGAAGTAGAAAGGTCAAGGGAAGGCTTTTTTTTCTTTTTATTGAAACTAGCTCACCCTCTCTCATCTAGACTGGAATTTCAGTAGCCACTCACGCCAAGTATTGATTGGCACAGAAGCACTGACCTTCTCTATTTCCAGTCTGGGTCCTACCCACCTCCTCGGGCAGCCTGGTAGCCCTTCTGTTCCCACAGGCTCATCATCTTGAAGCTGGAGTTAGTGAGGATGCACACTTGGCTTTAGCCTTACTACATCTCAGAACTCCTCAGTTCAAGTAATACACTGACCCCAACCACCTCAGTAGCAGGGCATACATATAGCTATCATGTAGGGATCATGTAACAAAAGCAATTAATAAATAATAGCCCAAGAATGCCATTGGCACCCATACCTCTGACTATTCCAGAGATGAGGACTGCCCTTACTTACTAAGCCTGTTCTACTGAGACAGCTCTAATTATTTGAAAATTTTCCATATATTGAGCTGAAATCTACCTCTCTGCAATTTCCATCTCTTTTTTTGTACTTTGTTTTGCCCTCTGGAACTAGTCAGAGCAAATCTAGTCACTTCCTACATGACCATCCTTCAAATGGGACATCTATCACAAAGGCTGTTTGTTTCTTTTCTGTTAAGCTCTGTTAAGGAAACAGATCAAAGAAGAGATGGGACCCTTGCTTGCAATGGATAGAATTATGATAACGTATGATGAAGAGAATGCAAAATTATTCAACTTTGTGTTTTGTTTCTGTTTTTTTTTTTTTAATCTAGAAAAGATCTCTCTGGATTCAGGAGAGAACAAAAATTGTTCAAAAGAGAACTTTACCCCCAAGAGATACATGAACTCATTGAGGAGAGATTCCATTCCCTCATGTCACTAAATGAACTATAGCCTTATTTAATAAAAAGACTTATAAATGTGAATGCTGAGCTACTATTAGGGATCTCTAAAAAACTGTGGAGAATAGGAAAGGGGCTAAAGTATGCAGAACTTGATTTTGATTCCTTATAAATATTCTAAAGAATAATATAAAAGGGGTGGTTTTTAAATTTAAGAATAATATAAAAAGTGTGTTTTTTAATTAAAAAATGCTATCATGCAATTTGGCTGCATAAGAAAAGGGTGGTTTCCTGGCTTAGGGAAGTGATCATCTCACTGTGTTCCATGTTTCTCAGTTTTCTGATAGAATATTGCCTTCAGGTCTGGCTGCCAATTTTAGGAAGGATTTAATGAGTTACAGCCTGTCCAGTGGTAAGCTAAAAGGATAGTGAGAAGGACCATATACTTTGCTACAAGAGATTGCTGTTGTCCTTCATTCTCAAAGAGGATTACGACATCAGGGAGGTAATACAATGGCATGCAAGTGAATTGGATTTAAGTGAGGTAGGGCTGTGCAAAGACACCAGCCTCACTTTCTCCTCTGGAGATATATGAGTCTAGCGGCAAGATATAGATCAGGATAACTGGAGAAAATACAGGAGGACATGATTACTATTTTCGATTATCCAGGACAGAACTTGGAGTAATGGGAGGATGTTATAGAAAGACTTTGATATAGGGGCAAACTTTCTAACAGTTTAAGTTTTCCACAATTGGATCAGGCTGCCTGGGGATGGGAGGGGCTCTGCTTCTCTGGAAGTCTTCAAATGGACTCTACATGTTGTAGTTATTCAGTTATTTCAGTCATATTCAACTTTTCGTGTCCCCATTTGGGGTTTTCTTGGCAAGGGCCACTCTCCAGTTCATTTTACAGGTGAGGTAATTGAGGTAAACAGGGGTTAGTGACTAGCCCAGAGTCACACATCTAGTAAGGGTCTGAGGCCAGATTTAAACTCAGTAACATGAGTTTTCCTGCTTCTTAACCCTGCACTATCATTTCACCACCTAGCTGCCTACTTCAGATGACTATCTGTCAATGATAACATAAAGGAGATTTCTGTTCAGGGGCAGTTGGTCTAGATCAGCACTTCTCAAAATATTTGATCTAGGGACCCCTTTACACTCTCAAAATTATTGAGAACTTCCCAAAGTGAGAGACAGAAGTATGATGAGTTACAAAAGGTAATAATTGGACTTAATTTTCTTTCTAGGATTCTTCTATTTCTTCAGTGGGACAAAACAATTTGAATTTAACCCCAATACCAGGAATATTACTCGAATTTTGGAGGCCAACAGCTGGTTCAAGTGTCAGAAAACATTAAACTCATCACCTTATTATAGTTCTAGCCAGGAAAAAAATTCAAAATCAGTACAGGTGATTTCTCAACAGAGTTTTATCATTCTTATTTACTGTATCACTTATCTGCTGACAGAAATCTACAGATGATGAAAGAATTGTCAAATAATAGACATAGAAGGGATTTCAAAAAGTCATCAATTCCAGACTTGTGCCCCAGAACATGCCAGAATCATTCCAGATGAATGACCATAAATCCTTTTATTAAAGAATATGGATGGTGACTCAGTGTCCTTTGGGAGTTACCAGGTTTAGTGTTTGAGTATGCTCACCATTAAGAAGTTCTTAAATCTCCCATTTGACGATCTCAGTACTTTGTTGGCATAAAGAAGACTTGAGCAAGTGACCAATAATGACCAAATACTAACAACATTTATTAAACCAAACTCATAATTCTTTTTAAATTTTTTTTGGCTTTTTGGAGGGCAATTGGGGGGTAACTTGCCCAAGGTTACATGGCTAGGTTTTTGTTTGTGTGTGTTAAGTGTCTGAGGCTGGATCTGAACTCAGGTCCTTCTGACTCCAGGGCCAGCGCTCTACTCACTGTGCCACCTAGCTGCCCTCAGAATTCTTTTTCAACTAGATCAGATGACCCAATCTGAGTATAACTTATATGTGTTAAAACTGAGTAATATGCAAATTGCACGCATGTCACCCTGAGCAATAGACATTCGATTTGAGGCATGTGAGTGTGAAAAGCATCCTTTCTCATATTTATCGCTCCTCTTGTAAACCATGTTCTTCAATACCCTTCACATTCTAACAATAACTGACATTCATAGAGGTCTCTAAAGTTTGCAAACTGCTTTACTTATATTTTATCACTTGAAGCTCATCATAACCCTGTGAGACAGATACTACAGATATTATTACCCCTATTACAGATGAGAAAA
The DNA here is from genome assembly GCA_011680675.1 of Gymnobelideus leadbeateri. NCBI lineage: Eukaryota > Metazoa > Chordata > Mammalia > Diprotodontia > Petauridae > Gymnobelideus > Gymnobelideus leadbeateri. The sequence goes on along the minus strand of WOXC01007471.1, from coordinate 152,974 downwards.
CGGAGGCTTAGAGAATTTAAGTGACTTGACCAAAATCACACAACTAGTTAAGTGGCAAAGACAAGATTTCAGTCGTGGTCTTCCTGACTCTACATCTAGCATTTTTTGTACTCAATCACACAGACTTCTACAGCAAATTCTCTGTCTCTGGCATTTATTTTTTCATACTATTAGTCACCAACCCAAATTCTAGCTCTTTTCTTGGTAGCAAAGTCCTCAGTGCATGATCCTGGAAAATGTGAGAATCTCATTCTCATTTAAGGTTAAAATTGGGTATGGATATAGGAACTACATGCCACTAGAGACAATGTACAGAAATTGAGAAATGTTACAGGTGCTATACATGTTCACTAGACTCATTCTTACTTGTCCTCTCAATGGTTGTTTTCCCTGAGATCCAAACTTGTCCAACTAACAAAGGCATTTTAGTGAGTCCCACATAAATAGTCATAGATCAAATTTCTGCATAGCTGAAAAGGTTGATAGAATGTATTCCTTACTACAACCATGTGAGGTAGGTAGTGGAAATGTAGTTAATCCTCACTTTACAGATAAGGAAACTGAGTCTCAAAATGGTGAAGTGACTAGTCAAAGGTTACACAGCTCATAAGTGAGAAAACCCAGATTTTTTTCACTAGAAATTCAATATTCATTATGCCACACTGCTACCTAAAGCTTTGCATCACCTGTGAAGTGAAAATTATTTTTAAAATATCTTGTCTCTCCTATTAGGCACTCATTAAATATTTGTTGAATGTTTGCTTTTGTTATCATGGAATGGGGGAGGGGGAGAGGGAGAAAGACTCAATAAAAGAACATGAATGTAGATGGCTGTAGAACTGGAAAGAACCTCAGATGTCATTTAGTATAACCTCATTTTATAGCTAAGGAAACTGAGGCTCAAGGAGATTAATCATCTTAAGGTCCTCTGACTTTAACTCAGTACTTTTTTCAGCATACCATAGTTTTCCACACATAGGTGGTACTATCCCCAAAGCAGCTTAATTTGGTATCTGAAATTCTAGAGAGTTATTCTCCTTAACTTTAAATAAAGATAATCTTCATAGAAAAGATCAAGAATGATAAAAATCAGAAGGCCAATCTCTTGGAAAATTATGTGATCATAGATTAAGAGCTAGAAGAGACAGAGTTCATCTTGCCCCAAATCCTTCTTTTTTCTGATTAGGAAACAGACCCAGGGAGCTTTAAAAGACTTACCCAGTGTCACATAGGTAGTAATTGGCAGAGCCAGGATTGGTACCCAGATTCCCAGACTTTAACTCCCTCTTTCCTTCTCCTTTACTATTTTAACTCCTACTATTTATTTCTGCTTAAAAACCCAGACTTGTCACTTCAGATTTCTAACATAGATCTAAATATTAGAACTATTAGAATGACAGGTGGCATAGTAGATAGACCATTGAGCCTGGAGTCAGAAAGACCTGAGTCCAACTATGACCTCAGATAATTACTAGCTGTGTTACCCTTGGTAAATTACTTAACCTCTGTCTCTCTCAGTTTTCTCATCTGTAAAATGGAGATCATGATAGCACCTTATACCCCAGGGTTATCATTTGAATAAAATAAAGTTATTTGTTTAAAGCATTTGGCAAACTTTGAATATATAAAACATACATATGTAAGTTATACTATATAAATATATCAAAGGATATATTAGTATATAAACATTAGCTATATTAATAATTATTATCATTATTATAATTGAAAAGATTATAAGAAAAGCATTGGGTGCACCCTTCTCTCACCCAATTTGAACAGGTGGAAAACCAAGGTTGGAATTAGGCAACGTATGTATGACCTCAAGTAAGTTATTTCATTTTTCTAGGCTCCAGGATCATGCCAGATGATTTCTAAGGCCTCTTGTAACTTTAGATCTATGATACTATTACCCTATAAAAGCTCATGGAAGAACTGCTGAGCTCAGAAAGAGATTAGTAGGATCCTTGGTTCTCTCTCTACTGTACTCCATAGCTAACAGAAAACAAAGGCGATGCCCATCATAGCCCTTGTCCTTGTTTTGTTTTCTTCAAGTCAGTATGACCGAAGCTCAGAGAAATTTTCTGTTGGACAAAGCAGGAGCAAGATGATTTTGGGATATTTATCATTCTGTCTTGGAGATCTCACCCGCATAAACCATGTTGATCCAAGATAGTAAAATTTAATCATCACCATGGAAGGGAAATGAGTGCACACTCATCACACAGAGATAACTTTTTCACCCCTTACCTCAAGCCAAAGAAATTCATTAAAGGTGGGCCTCAAAAATGAATCACTTCCTCAGAGAGCTGGTTTTGTGTACTGACTTGTGGAGATTTCTGATTCAACCTTGTTTAGACTTTCTTATCTTTACTTGAAATCCATCCCCTCAGACGTTTGTCTTTAGGTTTCTAGGGAAGTTCCTAAACAGATAAATCTGTGTCTACACAGAATATGTTTTTAGGGTGTTTTTCTTACATCTGACCTACAAAGTTGCATCTGATTCACAATCATATATATTCTGTCCCCATCTGACATTCATTACAAACCTGTCCACCTTCAGAGCATATCCCAGCACCATCTCTTACTGAAATCACACAGGGAGAGCTGGGCTGCTGTAATTATGCATGGAAAGGACAACTTGATCCTTAGTAAAGAGAAAGAAAATACAAAATCTATGATTTAATAATTAATTTAGGAATTTGTTTTTCCAGTCAAATCTTTACAGAATTGATAAACATTTAATTGTATCAGTTAATATTTACAATATGACTAATGAGAAAATTAAACTGTTAATTAAACTGTTAAGTCACATTTGTTTTGAATCACAAGATTTAGGGAAATTCTTCTTTGAATGAATGGATAGAAGGATGGATGGATGAATGAATGAAAAAGCATTTGTTAAGTACTTACTATGGTACTTGGTACTTACTATATACCAAGCACTGTGCTAAGTGCTATGAGGATAAAAGAAGGGAAGGATTTCAGTTTGACAAATATTTATCCAACACCTTCTCTACACACACACACACACACACACACACACACACACACACACATATACATATATACATACATATATAAAGAGAGAGAGAGGGAGGGAGAGAGAAAGAGAAGAATATAATAGAACTTTTGCTATTGTATTCTTCTAAGGCCTAATGGACAGTTTAGTGGATAATAACTAGTAGCCAATTTTTTTTTTATCATTTATTGGGTTTAAGAGACAACTACTGCCGTACCTTCCTCTTCCCTACCAAATGACAGGTGGTTAGAGGTAATCAATTTTTTTGTATATTATATTTTATAAAATAATTATAATTACCTAGCTGATAGCCAATGTATTCAGCTTATTTGGTCAATTTTCATTTCTATTGTGTTTTGAGATCACCAAGAGTAAGAGTAGATAAAAATAAAGGAAGTTTGAAAATATAATCTAGGGAAATATATCATTAATGAGACAGGAAGAAAAAGATGAATCATTAAGGGTTACAGGGAAGTAGTGTCAGAGATCTGGGAGAAAAACTAAGTTATGGAATCTAAGGAAGTAGACAAAAGGGGGGCTCATCACCAGAAGCAAACCCTGCAAGAAGTGAAGGATGATGGCCATTGAATTTGGCAGTTCTGGTGTCTCCTCTGCCTGGAGCAGGGTTCCCTGTGCTGTTACCACTCTTTTCCACAGTAATTTTAAAGAGAAACTTTCTATAACCCTAGAGTTCTTAATGAATGAAGAGGATAGCCTTAAATTCCTTGCTACATGAAATCACTTAGGTGGCATCTAATTATACTCCCAAATATCTACAAAAGAGTGAAGACATCTATACTATGAATCTGAAGAGAACTTGGGAAAAGCTTCTGTTAGTGACTTGTGGCATTATTGGCATTCCAACTTCAATTGACGTGTCATTTCACTCACTGTTCCAACCAGAACCATGTTTTAAAATTTGCTGCTGCCAATGGTGCCACGCCTATTGCTGGGAATTTCACACTGGATATTTTCACTCCCACATTCAAGCAGCTTTCTGAGAGTTTCTCTTGTGACTTACTGATCCCACCAACCCTCAGTGGATGTCATGGGCTTGTGTTGGCCTCCCAATTACTGCACTATATCACAAACTCCCGTGTTTGATATATGGACGTTGCCATTTTGTGAAACGATAAAGGAGCTTATTCATTTGATCTGATATAGCGGATAATGGTCCATGAAGTCCTTATTATATATGGTACTATTCTTTGTGAACACCCATGAGAGGCTATGTCCAATTTTTACTTTCGCTGGGATCCAGAGAAGATTGAAAAGGAGGAATAAGTAGCAGCTGAAAAGGCAAGTCACAAAGGGGGAGTTTCAGGGTGAATGGATGGTCCCAGATCCAGGATTCACACTTTTTCACTTGAGGTTGCACATTGGTCTGAAGGAATACAGGTGTCAGTGGTACCATCTGATACCACATTAAAGATAGGAATACTTAACCTGCTACTGAAGATTGGTCCACAGGGGTATCTAGGTGGCACAGTGAATAGAGCACTGACCCTGGAGTCAGGAGGACCTGAGTTCAAATCTGGCCTCAGACACTTAACACTTATTAGCTGTGTGACTGTGGGCAAGTCACTTAACCCCAATTGTCCTGCCCTCTACCTTCCAAAAAGCAAAAAAAAAGTTTGGTCCACAGCTCCCACTGGGTAGGAACTACCACAGAATGGTCTTAAGTTTCAGCCAAGATGAGCTTGATAATGCTGAAATAAACTGAATAATAATAATAATTTATTACCACCATCAAATGCCTCCCCACACCCCCAGAATTTGGTGAATTATCAGAGAGGATAGACAAAGATATACAGAGATTTTGAGGTTATGAGAAAATAAACATTCATTAAGTGCCTAATGTGTTAAACACTTTACAAATACTATTTCATTTGATCCTCATGACAACACCTTGAAGGCAGGAGCTATTATTATTCCTATTTCACAATTGAGCAAAACTGAGGCAGACAGAAGTTAACTGACTAGCCCAGCATCACGTAGCTTGTACATGTCTGAGACTGGATTTAAATTAAGTCTTCCTGACCCCAGAGCCAATGCTCTATCTATTATACATCCCATGTCTCTCCAGAACTCAAGAAAAGTTGAGGAAATTCATGGGGAATCTCATTTTTTCAGTACAACAGAAAAAGGAGCCAACCAGTAAGTGTGGAAGAGGACTGTGGGGACTTTGGAAGAGTAGAAAAAGTTTTAAATGGGTGCTATGGGGAAAGCAAAAGGGGGGTCAACAGAAGATGAATAAAAATATCCCCTAGTAGGACCAGTTAAGATTATTTAGCATAGGGGGATGAGTCAAGATGGCAGAGTAGTAACAGCATTTCCATGCAGCTCCAGCTCCTACCACTTCCAAATTTATGTAAAAGGGGACTCTGAACAAATTCTGGAGCTACAGAATCCACAAAATGACACAGAGAAGCTAACCTCTTGACCAGCAGGGAGAGGGCAGCCCAGTGCTCTGGGACTGTGTGAGTTGTGAGTGGGAGGTTTTAGCCTCAGGGTGGCCAGACCAGCAACCTGCTGGAGGGACTCCAGAACATCAGAGCTGTGGCATTTCCAGAATTATCAACACATAGATGCCAAGGACAAAGTGAGAGGTCAGTGCAGTATGGACTTTGGGACTAGTGGGGAGAGCATGTTGGCCTCTTTCCCTGGGGGTGAGAAGCCTCTGAGTAGCCACAGTGCAGCCCGCCATGTTGCAGCTTCAGCTCCTGGCCTGCAAACTGTAAGGGGATCCGGTGATCAGTCTGGGGGTAAGTGCTCTTGCTTTAACCTTCTCGGATCTGGAGTGCGGTCTGGGGTGGAGGTCTTGGGGTATGTGACCAGCTTGCCAGACTGTGGGGAGGCTTCAGAAATGGCACCCAACTAATACCTTTGCCAGCTGAGAAAACCCCAGCGATTGGAATGGAAGCTCCCCTGGCTGGTGGCAGAGTCCTACTGTGGCAACAAGCCCAAAAATCAAATAATTGAGTGGTAATATGCCTAGGCAAAGAAAACAAAATAAAAAGGAAAATTCAACATTAGACTCCTATTTTAGGGCAAAAATGATTGAAGCATGGAACAGGAGGAGGACTGGGAGGTCAGAACTCCTGCACCAAAAGCCCCAAATGAAAATAGAAGCTGGTTATAGGCCATAGAGGACCTTAAGAAGCAGATAAGAGAAGTGGGGGAAAAATTGGGAAGACAAATGAGAAAGATGCAAGAAAAGTATGAAATGACAGTCAACAGCCTCACTGAGGAAAATAACACCTTAAAAAATAGACTAACTCAAATGGCAAAAGAGGCTCAAAAAGGCAATGAGGAGAAGAATGCCTTCAAAAGCCGAATATGCCAAATGGGAAAAAAATCTCAAAAACTCACTGAGGAGAATCATTCCTTCAGAATCAGACTGGAGCAAATGGAAGCTAGTGACTTTATGAGAAATCAAGATGCTGTTAACAAATCCAAACAAATCAAAGAATAAAAGGCAATGTGAAATATCTCATGGGAAAAACCACTGACCTGGAAAATAGATCCAGGAGAGATAATTTAAAAATTATTGGACTACCTGAAAAACATGATCAAAGAAAGAACCTAGAAATCATCCTTCAAGAAATTCTCAAGGAAAATTGCCCTGATGTTTTAGAACCAGAGGGCAAAATAGAGGTTGAAAGAATCCACTGATCACCTCCTGAAAAAGATCCCAAAAAGAAAACTCCTAGGAATATTAGAGCAAGGTTCTGGAATTCCCAGATCAAGGAGAGAATATTATAAGCAGCCAGGAAGAAACAATTTGAATACTGTGGAAACACAATCAGGATAACACAGGATCTGGCAGCTTCTACACTGAGGGATCGAAGGGCTTGGAATATGATATTCTGGAGGGCAAAGGAGCTGGGATTAAAACCAAGAATCATCTACCCAGCAAAACTGCGTATCATGTTTCAGGGGAAAATATGGTCATTCAGTGGAATAGAGGACTTTCAAAGCATTCTTGATGAAAAAACCAGAGTTGAATAGAAAATTTGACAATCAGATACAAGAAGCAAGAGATGCCTGAGAAGGTAAACAGGGAAAAGAAATCATGATGAACTTATCAAAGTTGAACTGTTTACATTCCTACATGGAAAAATAATAATTGTAACTGATGAAACTTTTCTCAGTATGAAAATAGTTGAAGAAGGGTATATGGGCATATGAATATATATGTGAATGTGTGTATATATATATATATATATATATTTACAGGTATACATAGGTAGAGGGCACAGGTTGAATTTAATAGGAAGGGATGATAATTAAAAGGTGAAATTAAGAGGTAAGAGAGGAATATAACAAGAGGAGATGGGGAGAGACAGAATGGGCTAAACTATCTCATATAGAAGAGGCAAGGGAAAATGGTTACAAGGGAGGGGAAGAACAGGAAGGCAAAAAGGCAAAAACTTATTCTCGTTGAATTTGGATCAGGTAGAGAATGACATACATACTAAATAGGATATCCCATCCTACAGGAAAGTAGGGGGTTAGGGGATGAGAGGGGGGATGATGGAAGGGAGGGCGGGAGGGAAGGGGGGGAGGGAAGTTAGAAGCACCCACTTTTGAAAAGGGACAGGATCAAAGTATGGAATAGACCAAGTGGGAGGTGGGATAGGAGGGAGGGAAATATAGTCAGTCCTTTACAATATATCTACTATGGTAATGTTTTGCATAGCTACACATGTACAACATATACTGAATTGCTTATCTTCCCAGTAAGGGTGGGTGACAAAGGAGGAAGGGGATGAATCTGGAATTCAAAGTTTTAAAATCAAGTGTTTAAAAATGTACAAATACTATTATTAATAATATTTTACATATAATTGGGAAATAAGATATACAGGTATTGGGGCACAGAGATTCACCTTGCCCTACTGAAAAAGTTGAAGGGGGTATGGGAGAATATATGGGAGAGAGCAGATGGGATGAGGGGACATCCTATGGGACTGCTATTCTGGGCTGGGGGGTAGGGGAAAATGGGGAAAAAACTGTAACTCAAAATCTGATGGAAATGAATGATGTTTTTATTAACCAAAAGTTAATAAAGCATTTGGAAAAAAAAGATTATTTAGTGTACAACGATAATGGACAAAATCAGCTCACTTTTGTGACTTTCTTTAGCCATGTTTGATAGTCTAGGGGCAAGAATGAGAGATAATAAGTGAGGTTTACTGGTACTGGAGCAGAGCAGGGCAGGAATGACAGAAGGTCACAGGGGTAAGAAATCTTAGGTCATGTTAAGCACCATGGATCTAGACCCAGCAGGAATATTAGAAAAGACAGAGTAGGAGGGTAAAGTGTGGGCAAAGCATAATAGAGAAAGGCCTAGACTTGCAGTCTAGAGAAAGTAAAGTGTGGGCAAAGCATAATAGAGAAAGGCCTAGACTTGCAGTCAGCAGGACAGAGATACATATTCCTCCTCTCATACTTTTTAACACTGGTCAAGTCATTTAACCTATCTGAGCCTCCATTTCCTAAACTGTGAAATTACGGAACTGCTACCATGGCCTATGAGGTCCTTTCTAGCTCTAAATCTAGGATCTTATGATCCTCTAACCCAAGGTCACCAAGGTCACCCAGGTCACCCAAGGTCTGCTGCTTCAGCAAAAGGGCAGGATTGGGAGATGTGGGATTCTGTGAGATCATCAAAACTGACGATAGATACGTTTATACCCATGAATTTTGTTATTGGGTTGGTAAAACACTAGAACAGTCACAGGGAATATGACACTCTTGTTAAGATAGGTTTTTTAAAAAGAATTTCTATTCTCCCCTATTACACACACACACACACACACACACACACACACACACACACACACACAGACACACACACACATGCATTTATTAAGCACTTACAGTGTGTCAGGCACTATCCTGGGTACCAGGGATACAAAAGCTAAAATACAAAGTAATATTAGAGTGGTATGGTGGAAAATTGACCTCTGGGAAAATCAAGAAAGATCTTTTACGTGTCATGAGCAATTGATCTGAGCCATGAAGGGAGCTAGGGAGCAGCTTCTACGTGAAATTTGAGCCCAACTCTTTCTGAGGCCCAAACTGGAGCTCTCACTCTCTCTGTCTCTCTCTCTCTGTCCCTCTCCCCCACCTCATCATGCTCCTTTTTGGATCTGAGTGGGAAAATGCAAATGTAAATTAGGAAAGTGCTTGGAAAATGCTTGTGACACTTCCAGTATTTCATCTTGGAACTGTCCCTTTCTAGACTTCAGGAATTTGTGTATTGTATTAACTGCCCTCTCATCAGAGTCCTGAGGGAAATTATTACTCATCTTCTTATATCCTCCACCCTGCTTCTTTCTGGGACTACATCCACACACATATGCATTCACACACATGCTAGAGCATACACACATAAACACACGCACATGCCAGTGCATGGTCATTCCTTCTAATTCATTTCCTCTGCAGAAGCATCAAGAAGCTTCTTTGCAATGTGTATTTCCTGGCACTTCCGCAACTCATTTTTCTAAAGTTCTGGTTTTATAATCACTGTGGTTTCTTTGCATAATTTCTTTAAAGAATGTAGGGGGAACACACTGCACCTTTAAGCAATTCTAGCAAAAGGCTGCAAGGGGGCTAAATACATTAACCTCAAAGATGCCAGACTCCAAAGTCATGTTGTGAAGGAAGCCGAGTTTATGCCACCTCAAACTCTTTCACCTGTTGGATTTTACCTTGCACACAGAATACAAGGGAACAAAAACTGCCTTCATCAAGTCTGTACTGCAAATAAGCATGTTAGCCCCCTAACCCTCTCAGTGCAGCCTCACTAATCTTCGTGTAGGAGCAGGACAAGAAGCCCACAGGTTCTTTTAGGAATATAATAGCATTATTCCTCCCCTATCACTTGCCATCACACTTCTAATCCTATGAGTAGTGAAACCAATCTCACTGCTCCTTCACACCCTCCTTCTCTCCCTAAATGTGAGCATCTCCTAAGACTCTGGTCTGGGGCCTCTGCTCTCATTACACTCTTTCTCTTGTTGATTTCATCCATGACTGTAGGTTCTGTCAGTTCTATAGGTTCAAATCACTCCATAGATAACTCTCAAATCATTCTATCCCCCCACAATCTGTCCTGCATTTCCTAAACACTAGTCCTGCATTTCCATCTCTTTGCTGGACATTTGCACTTGGATGTCACAACAGCCCCTCAAATTCGATATGCATAAAATTGAAGCTTTCAACACTTTCCCTAAACCAACACCCCCCCTCCCAGTATCCCAATATCTTTCCTGTCACACAGGTTCAAAACCTTACATATTTTTTACTTACATCTCCTTTCCCCTCCCCACATACAATTAGTTTCCCAGTCTGGCTGACTTTACTTTCTGAACATCTCTCTTCTCTTTTCCACTCACACAGCGTCCCCTCTAGTTTACTCCTTCATAACTTCTCTCCTAGACTGTTATAGAAGCCTTCTAATTAAACTTACTGCCTCTAGCTTTCCCCTCTTCAATTCTTCATTCCTGAAATTGCCCAAATAATCTTCCTAATTTATAAATTAGACTGTTACTCACCTGCTCAAAAACCTTCCATGGAGGGGGTGGCTAGGTGGCACAGAATAAAGCACAGCCCTGGAATCAGGAGGACCTGAGTTCAAATTTGACCTCAGCCTAACTGCCCTCCAAAAAGCAAAAAACAATAACAACAAAAAACAAAACCTTCCATGGCTCCCTTTGCTCCTTGGTTAAAATACGAACTTCTTAAATTAATATTTAAAGTCCCCAGCATATGACTCAAGTATTATATCACATTAATGCACTCTTTTATATAATCTTTGCTCCAAACAAATTGCATTGTACCTTGTGCCCAGTCTCAACCTGTATTCTTCTGTCTGTGTACATGTGTGCAGGCTATTTCCTGTGTTTGGATTATATACACCTATCTTATTCCTGTCTGTTAAACTCCTTCATTGCTCAAATGTACCATGAAACCTTTCCCAAATCCCATTTCAAAACATCCTCTCCTTCTTAAAGTTTTTCTAGAGTATTTATTTGTGTCTTTCCTTTGACTCCATCAGATTCTAACTTGTATTACAATTAACTATGTACCCTGCCCTCTCCCCCATTAGTAGAGCATAAATTCTCTAAGGACAAGGAGTATGTCATTTTTTTAGTTCATATTTACAGCATCTAGTACAATGCCATAAACTTAACATTTCCTAAAATGTTATTGTTATTGTTGAAAAGGCAGATGCTGGGAGCCAAGATGGTGGTGTAAAAGCAGGAAAACTCCATGAGCTCCCCCCATAACCACCTTAAATACCTATAAAATATGACTCTAAACAAACTTTAGAGCTACAGAACCCACAAAGTGACAGAGAGAGACAAATATCCTGCTGGAGGCAGCCTAGAAGACAGACAGGAAGGGTCCGTGACAGTGTTCTGGGAGCTGAACCCAGCCCTGCATGACCCCATGGTTTTAGCCCCAGGGTGGCCCCGACCAGCAGTGGCTGGAGAGACATCGGGAGAGTGGATCACCAGCAGCTGTGGTGGTTTCCAGACTTCTCAACCAAAAAATGCCAAAGAGAAAGTCAAAGGTCAGTGGGGGACTCTGTTGGAACTGGGGGGGACAGAGGCAAGGTCAGGCTTCTGCCCCCAGAGTGAGAAGCAGTGGAGGTGTGGCAGCACTGCAGCCACCTCCAAGTGGCTGCTTCAGAGCTCCTGGCCTGCAGATTATAGGGCAGCCAAATGACCATTCAGAGGGTAATCATTCTTGCTTTAAACTACCTGGATCTAGATCGCAGTCTTGGGTGATGGTCCTGAGGTATGTGACCAGTGAGCCAGAGTTTGTGGAGGCTGCAGAGATGGTAGCCTCCTAATGCCTCTGGCAGCTGTGAAAACCCCAGCGATTTGGGACAAAGCTCCCCCCTTTGGAAGCAGTGTTCTACTGTGGCAAAGAGCTCAAAAGTCAAGTAATTGAGTGGCAACGTGAGCAAGCAAAGGAAGCAAAGCAAGCACAGCAATCCAACTTTAGATTCCTTTTTTGGGGACAAAAAGAATCAAAGCATGGAATGGGAGGAAGACAATGAAGTCAAAACTCCTATACCAAAATCTTCCAAGAAAAATGTGAACTGTCTACAGGCCATGGAGGGGCTCAAGAATGATTTTGAAAATTAAGTAAGAGAAGTGGAAGAAAAATTGGGAAGAGAAATGAGAATGATGCAAGAAAATAATGAAAAGAGAGTCAACAACCTGATTGAAGAAAATAACACCTTAAAAATAGATTAACTCAAATGGCAAAAGAGGCTCAGAAAGCCAATGAGGAGAAGAATGCCTCAAAAAGCCAAATTTGCCAGATGGAAAAAGAATTTCAAAAGTATACAGTGAGATATAGGTATACAGTGAGATCACTGTTTTTGGGTGGTGGGTAGGGGAAAGACAGGGAGAAAATTTGTCACTCAAAATCTTGTGGAAATGAATGGTGCAAACTAAAAATAAACATAAAATTTAATTTAAAAAAAAGAAAGAAAAGGCAGACACTTTTAGAAATCATTTTTAAATCAGTTTTAACCCTGAGATTATAATTACTGGTTTTCAGATAAACACAACCAATCCAGAGACAAAATTGTTTAAAAAAAGAAAAGAAAAAAGCTGTGTGTCCAGCTCTTCTCCCACCTTTCCTTTCAGTATCATTCCACAGAACTGTTGCTCTGGGTACGGCCTCCTGGCCTGGGATCAATATGCCACCCTCAGTTGTTCAAGAGCTGTGTTATAGGGTCCTACCAAACAGTCATATAGCCCTGTTCTTTCCCTACCTACACTGAAACTTACCTTTTCTACATTCTATGCTGGACTTAACAAGGCCACAACTGGCTAATCTATTCATGAGTGTGTTTGTGTGTGTGTGTGTGTGTGTGTGTGTGTGTGTGTGTGTACAGTAATGGGAGCAGCACAGAGCCCTATCTCCTTTGCCAAGAAACATACCCAACCTTCTAAAGGTTCTGATTCCACCTTTACTGCATAACTTAGAAGTGATGAGAATGAGGAAGAATAAAAAGTTCAGGCATCTCAGCACGTACTCCATAGGCAACCATCTACTTAGGCTATGCATGTAGATGGCCTACAGACTGGAGTTCAATATTCATGTCAACAAGTTATCCAACAATGTCTGCATGGATCTTGAACTTTCTGTAGTTCTCATGTGGGTACCAGATGTATTTTAAACATGAGCCTGCATGCCATTGATTCAGCTTTCTCAGCCAACATCTTTCTAGTCCCTGGATATAAAAACCGCCCATTTTAATAGTCAGGGAACATATTCCCTTGTTCTGACCCTAAAAACTTAGCATCAGTGAGATGGTTTATGAGACCCAAGGCGTCAATTTGTATGCAGTCATGTGAGGGCAGCATAGCTTGAAGTTTTAGGAACTGGTTTGAGGCATCTCTGCCCTCATTGGATTAATATGTCTTGAAAAAGGGACTTGATTTTGCTTCTAATCTGAGAAAAGTGATTAGAGCCAGAGCTATAGGTGAACAAGGTAAACAGCAGCCTAGGTAAAACATGTAGGAAGCAGAGGGATGGGGGAGGTGTACAATGAAAGGCACTTAAATTTTTATTTATATCTTTTGTTCTTATATAGCCTATACTTCCTCTTCTATCCCTTGCCTTTCTGAGAGTCATCCCTTATTTCAAATAAATTTTTATTATGAAATTGGGGTTAAGTAAGTTGCTCAAGGTTACACGGCCAGTCATTATTTATGTGTAGGTGCTCATTTTCTGAGGCAGGGACTGATCCTGGGTCATCCTGACTCCAGGGCCAGCACTCTTCCTCACAAAGCCACCTAGCTGCCTTTAAAAATAAATTTTAAAGGAAGAAAAAATTCAGCAAAATCAATCAACATTAAAAAAAATAATCATCAGCCATATGTAATGTTACACATATCTGTGATAGCCCACCTCTTCAAAGAAGTGGGACAAGATTAAAGCCAAGCTTTCTCTTTATAATTTTGTGACATTAATTTTGTATGGATTTGTGATTGTTTTCCTTCCTGTTTACAATATAGTCTCTTACCATTGTTGTATTGTTTTCATGGCTCTGTCTACTTCACTTTGGATCAGTTCATTAAAGATGTATCTCTGTATCTATACAGTTCATCCTTTCTGACTCCACAATCATATTGTGTTACACTGTGTTCCACAACTGGTGGTCATTCACCTGAGAGACAGTTTTTAATGTTTCTTTTATCTAAATGTAGAAATTTCTAATGTCAGAAAATTCTGCTTTCCGTGTATACAGTTATATATTTTTATGATCAGTCAAGTTTCTTATTACATGAAAACTAAAAATTTTTGATGAGTAGTAATGTATAGTGGCTGCAACTTTCAAACCATTCATGATACACATAAGGCCTTTGACTCAGCTCTGACAGACCTTACTTTCTCTACTCAGAAAAAAAAAAGGTTTTTTTCATCCTGACACACTGGAGAAGTAGGAAATGCTAAGTTCGGATAATGCATGTTCTTCAAGTGATCTCATTCATTTAACAAAAGTTGATGAAGTCCTCACTATGTTTGTATAGACTATGTTGGTCTATTTATGTGGTCCTTACATCTGGTACTTCATCTCCCATCTCTGTGCTTTTGTACTGACTTACTCACATGCCTAGAATGCCCCTTCTCCTTATGATTCCTTGGATTCTTGGTTTCCTTCAAGATTTAGCTTAATCTACCTTCTGTGAAAGATCTTTCTTGGTCTCCTCAACTACCAACTTTCTTCCCCTCTATGGTTACTTTATATCTGTGTTTAATATTTATCTTACCTTGTATGTATCTTAACACACACACACACACACACACACACACACACACATATATATATATATACATATATATTTACTTATATATAAATGTATGTACATGATGTCTTCCCCTTTAGAATGTAAGCTCCTTGAGGGTAAGGACTCTTTCAATTTTGTCTTTGTATCCATAGTCACTTAATGGTTGTTGATTGAATGACTGATTATTTGTTTGCCCTAGACCCCTGTGTCTCTGTTCTACAATTCATCTTCCACACAACCAAACTGATATTCCTAAAGCACATTTCTGATCTTGTCACTCTTCTACCCAAGGAGTTCAATGGTTCCTCACATCCTTTAAGATAAAATACAGCTACCTCTGTTTGGCATTTAAAGCCCTTCACAACCTGACTGTCATAGATCACCCAAGATTGATTTCATATACTCTACAATCCACTCAAATTGATCTACTTTCTGGTTTCCAGGCACTGTATCCCATCATCTGCCTTGATTTCTTACCCCATGAAGTCCTTCCTCACCTCTAGGCTGAGCCAAGGGCTACTTCCTCGACGAGGTCTTTCTGATTCCCTTCTTTGTTATTGCCCTCCTCAAAATCACTATGTGTATATATTTATATTTCTGTTTTATATGTTTTGTTTTACATACTAATTGTGACCATGTCATATTCCACTAGTAGAATGTAAGCTCCATCATATCAGAGGATGTACAATGCATGGTACATAGTAGTTGCTAAATAAATTGTATTTATTAAAATTAAATTTATTAAATATTGAAAGCTAACTGTAAGAACTTTAAAAACTTTATAGTACAATAGTCATGTGCAACAAACTTAAGAATTACATGTAGTCTTGGTACCTAACAATAAAAATACATATTTAATTATTTCAATAGTATACTAGCTGTAAAAAGGCTCACAGCTGTTCATAAATTTTAATTGCTTATTCCTTCACACATAGTGGAACCACAACTCCATAATTTAACTTTCTTAGATTGTCAATTAAAGTCTCTTCTGAGTATATCTTTTCCACAGAATAAAAGTTAAACCTAATTCTCTCAAAATGTCATTTTAGACTTTCTCCATGCCAGTTGTCACTCAGTAAACTCCTCTAATGACATTTAAATTCTCTGTTCTCAAGACTGTTTCTTCTCTCTTAAAAATACAGTCATATCCCTAGTCTCTCTGAGTTAAAACTAATTCAGCCAGAATGACACCTCAGCTATTACTAGCAAGGAAAGTAAGGGTCAGAGAATCATAGATTTTGAAATGGAAAGAACATCTGAGAAGGTCTAGAGAAGGCCCAGATGATCCCACTCAGGTCACACAGGTATAAAGGGACAGGACTGGGATTTGAATCCAGGTACCTAGACTTTCCTATACCTTTCTCTCTCTACCATGAAACTTTGCTAAATAAATACTAATGCATGAATAAACTATGGACGTTTAAAAGCACACCCCCTATCCCATTTTACACATCAGAAATATAAATGCCTTGCCCAGTCACACAGTATCGGAAGCCAAACATAAATCCAGGTCTCCCAACTACAAGTTAAATGGTAGGTTGAATCACTTCCAAGCACATAGACAAACTTTAGTTTCTCTTTTCATGTGAACCTGCCAATAGCCTGGTGGCTGCAGTGATCATAGACCTCCTGATTTTCAGGTTTCCATGTTGCATTCACCAGGCAATGGCATTATTTGAAGCTCTCCATATGCCATCTAGTGGTAACTCCTTCATAAAAACTACTTTATGTTCCAACTTGGTTTCTTCAGCTAAGGCTCCGGTCAAATTAGATTCCATTTGCTCCTGAAATAGAATCCCTGGCTTTCCCTACTTGCTTTTCTTGCTAAAAACAGCTGTAATCTCTGTGCTAAAGAACTTGTAAAAAAAAAAAAAAGTCTGACGTGGTATAATCCTGTGCTCTTTTATAATGATATTTCATTGCTAGTAAAATGTAGGAACTTGGATGAAAACTGATTTCTAACATTCCAGCCCCACCTCAGATATCAAAGGCAGAGAAGCCTGGTGAAACTCCTCTAGAGCAGAATGGCTCTCTTCTCTTTTATCCGCTTTTCTCTTCTTCGTGCAAAGACTTTTTGTCCTCTGTCATTTACCCACCTCATGCCTCTACTGCCTCTTGACTGTGTGTCTATGGGCCCTTTCTCCCCCTGATGAGTTCTGCCAGAAACTTCCATCTTGGGGAAAGACTGAAACCGGACATCTCTCATTCTCCAGGCTTAGCTCCTATTCTTCTATGGGGTACCTCCTTTCTTTCCTCTCTCACTTTCCAGTTCCCTCTTTTTGTTTTGTCTTCTTCCAATAGAATTTAGGCTCCATAAGGGGAGGAATTATGTTTCTCTTTGCTCGTATTTGTATTCTCAGCATGTAGTGCAGTACCTAGCATACCATAAGCATTTAATAAATGCTTGTTGACTGACTGATAGCTTCATGACTTTCCATTTTCATCATCTAGGAAGAAAGGAAGGAAAGAAGGAAGGAAAGGAGGAAGGGAGGGAGGAAGGAAGGAAGGAAAGAAGGAAGGAAGAGAGGAGAGAGAATATATGAGAGAAAAATTAATTTTATGCAATATAGCCATGTAAAAGGAAATAAGGGTCTATAATCAATTAGATGAATGACCTTGGCCACGTCATTTAATTTTTCCAGAACTGTTTTCTTACCTGTAAAATGAGACTGACATCTTCATAGACTCCTTCCAGCTTCAGGATTTTTATATAAAGGACCAAGCAAATTAGTTCCATGAGGTTCCTCTCAACTCAGCAAGGAAACACTATCCATGATTTCCTTCAACAGGTCAATGACCATTGTGATAGACATAATAGGCTCATTTTTGGATGACCATACTTCAATCCTCTGTGGATCTGTGATCTTATCAGGGTAGTTAATCTCTCACCTTATACAATTGGAATTCATCCATGCTTTTGTGGTTCATAAAAGTCTTTCTTTAATGCCTATAAATAATAATATAATAATGCACATTCATTTAACATTTTATATGCACTTTTGCATTTGAACCTCACAACCTGAGGAACATACTATAGACATCACAGTCTTCCATTTAAAGATGAGGAAACTAAGACAGAAAGGAGTTAAAAGGCTTGCCCTTGGTCACACATCTAGTAAGGTCCAAAACAAGATTCAAACTCAGGTCTTCTTGATTCCATGATCAGTCATCTTTCCATTCCATCATGCTTCCTCACTCATTAATCAAGACATGGAGGTAACTAGATTTTTGAAGATTATGCCACTGAAGGAGAAGCTCTAATAGGTCTTACCAAATTAGAAAGTCTGCATATATGAGGGCCCTTTAATTCATAAGACAAAACATAGCACCAAAGCAATCAGGCTTTGTTACTGAACAAAATTCATAATAAAGAAAGTTAGGCTAAGCATATAGAATAACGATAATGATCACCATCATGATAGCCAGCATTTATATAGTACTACAAGGTTTGCTTAATATTTGTTAATATTAATCTCATTTTATCCTCACAAAAATCCTGGGAGGAAGGTACTTTTATTATTCTCATTTAACAGGTGATGAAACGGAAACAGACAGAGGCCAAGTGACTTGCCTAAGGTCACATAGCTGGTAAGTGTTTAAGGCTAGATTCAAACTCCAGATCCTGTGGTCTAATCTTTTCTCTTTAATCTTTTTTTTTTTCTGGTTCAAATTCTTTGAAACTAATCTACAGAGAGTCTTATAATCTACAGGGAATATTTAAAACTATTTGAACCCTGAGTTAAGTAGCTTGTTGTTTTTGGGTTTTTTTTTTTTAATAGCTTGTTACTTTGATCTCCTCCCAAATATCTGTGGAAAAGAAAAATCTTATCTTCACCTTGGGCCTTTTGTTATGTGAGTGTAGTGGCCATGACTAAAAAGCTGTCAATCTGCCCTTGTCAGAGAGTTCTATCCATCAGACCTTGGTAGAATGGAAGTGAGGTGACCGACTAGTTCTGAATGGATGAGCCCAAAAGACAGAAAAGAGCAATTCCCAGCAGAAACCTAAGACCAGCAAAAAGAAATCTCCCTAAGGCAAGGCCAGCAGGGAGCAGTAAAGCCCAGTAGAGTACCACTCCCAGCAGAGATGCTGTGTCCAATGAGGCACAAGCCTGATTAGAGTAGGACATCAGGGATCCTGCAATGTCAGACATGTGAACTCCTACTGTTTTACACCTCTGCTACATGCGAGCCCCTCAGGTATGCTCATTCTCCCCACTGATGCTGCATATATTTGTAGAACCATCTCCTCAATGCTTCCAAGGAGATTTTTCAACTGCAAACCATTTTAGTATATCATTTCACTAAATGGCTTTTCTTTGAACTGTGTCCTTTGGTTGATCAAAGAAAAAGCAAATACATTAGCAGAGGTTTGTTAGCTATTATTTTAAGTAGATATGGACCTACAAAGACTTTGAACCCAGGGCAGTTATTCTAAGGTTCCTGAATAGGAGAGGTGAGTAATCCAAATATTACACGTGTTTCTCTCCTCCAAGGGCCAGATTATCTAAGTTAAAGATCTAGGCCATGATTGGTTTTTGTCATAGGAACTTTCACAGACTTTGAGTATGGTAATCCATAAAGATTTTTGATATATATTTAGGTCATAGGATAATAGATTTAGAGCTGGATGAGACCTCAGAAATCATCCAATTCAAATATATTATTTTATAAGTGAGGAAACTAAAGAAAGTGAAGTAGTTTGTCCAGGGTCAATAACTAGAGAGTGCAGAGGCAGGGTTCAAATATAGGTTATCTGACTCAAAATCCAGTGAGCTTTTCACTGTGTACATAGATACGGGACTGGACCATCAGTATAGGGAACTCTTAGGTGAGGAAACTCCCTGTCCCAATGCAGGTGGGTACCCTCTCTGCAATTTATAGGCTTATAGAGCACTGAGAAATTAGGCTACAGATTCCCAATGGATGGTCACATGTGTCCTGTACAACACAGCAGAGTAGCTGACTCATTTCTTTTTGTGACCCTGTAATCATACCTCATCAGCTATGTAATCATGTGATTAAGATATTACAAATGTTTGTATTCTTATAGCATAGACAGCAAACTGTTTGAAAACCATGATCACTAAGCATGTGCATTAGCAGCCATCTTGAAACCATCACAGACTGTCTCAAACGTTCTGCAGAAATAAATCTTATATTGCTTCTTGTCACAATGTTAAGGCTGTTTCCAATTTTAAATTTATCCTTTGCTTATATTACTTTTCAATCTGGTGCATTTTCAAGTGAACTGGTTGGCATCAATGGTCAGTTGTCCAGTAGAGTTTCTGTGAGATTATAGCTGGTGTGCCAATGGAGTGGTAGAAGAGAAGAAAGACATGGCTGAAGAAAGTCTTTCCTTGCAAAAGTTAGTTTACAGGGGTGGCTAGGTGGTGCAGTGAATGGAGCACTGGCCCTGGAGTCTGGAGGACCTGAGTTCAAATTTGGCCTCAGACACTTGACACAATTACTAGCCGTGTGACTTTGGGCAAGTCAATTAACCCCAATTGCCCTCCAAAAATTAAAAAAAAAAAACTTTACATATAAATATTATTAAAAGAAAAAAAGAAACAATACATACAATTGAATTTTAAATATATTTGCCATTTAATACAGTGTTTGTCATTAGCCAGTGGAAAAGTAAATCTTTTATATTGCAATTAGCTATTTTATTTTCACCAACTGGCTAAAAGTAAATTTCTCTTTCTCAACAAGAGAGCTTATAAAATTCTCCTACTCTTTTCCACCACATATTTGTATGCATGGAGCTTTTCCCTCAATTCTTATTTTAAATTAAAATACAGAAATAAACTCAATGAGGAACTAGACTGAAGACTGGTATTAGGACAAGTGTTGCAAACTTTTATTCAAATAAAAAAAGCTGACATCAAAATTGTTTATATATGATTATTACATTATGATAAATATCTTCTAAAGTGTAAATTATTTCATTAAAATGTTATTTATATTCAAAAATCTGTAAAAGTGAATTTAATATGATTTATTGCAGGTAATAGTAATCATAAGGTTTTATTGGATTGCCTTTTTTAATTCTTATGGAATATTTCACATAAAATATTCATACTTATTTTCTATTAGAATTTTCATTATGGGGAGAATAAAATTTTAAATTTTATTATTATAATTATATTATGTAAGTTTAATCTGAAACTCGGGAGGGAACAAAAATTATCATCATAATTATTTTGAACATTTAACAAATAAATCTAAAATAGTATATTAAATTACCCTGGGAGATCATAACACATTTTTTTTAGTGAAAAAGATTCACAGAACAAAAAATATTGGGAAACACCATGCTATAGCATGCTGCCTTTCCATTTGTATGTATTTACTATCTATTTGTTGGGGGATGAAAGATTGAAAAATGAGTAGGGAATTGTAAAAATTATATTGCATTTACTTATAAGAATGCTCATATACCTATTTTACTTGTAATCTCTTCAGAAGGCTTTATGGACTAGAACCAGAAGCAATGGTTGGCAGGGAAAGAGATTTTACCTTGAAGTTAAAAAAAAGGTACTAATTATTAAAGCTATCCTAATATGGAATAAGACACCTCAGGCAGGGATGGGTTCTTCCTCCCTCAAGACTTTCAGAAGAATGTTGGAATGCCATTTTGGGGGATGTGGTAGAAGAAATTTGGGTTCAGCGTTGAACTCAACATAAAGTTAAATAAACTAGTTAAGGCATTGTGTTAAACACTGTAGTGGTGGCTGCCTGTCTTTCATTTTCAGAGAGGACCAATGACATCACAGATGACGTCTTGACTCATGAGTGAACTGAATTTAAGTGAGGCAGAGCTGCACAAAGTCATCAGCCTCACTCTTTCTTCCAGAGCCATCAAAGTCCAGTGGCAAGACAGAAGTCAAGATGACTGGCGATGACCTTGGTATTTTTGATGTCTGACCAAGTCCTAAGAATTCCACAAATTGTTCTTCTCCACCCATTCCACTGGGGAAGTATTCACATGCTTGGGGTAGACACCCCCACTAACTCACCAAAGGGTTACTCTCAACCTGGGTTAGCCCATCTGCCAAGATGGTGTACCAGGCTCTGACCACTGCATATGCTACAGTTTCTTGAAGCCAAAGGTGAGAATCAAGTGCCAGGTAGACACCGAAGGTAGGTGAGCAGCCTGGAAAAGGACTGGGCAATCCCTCACAACAGAAGTGCTGGTCCTCAGGTGCCCCAAAACACTAAGGACAGACAGGCCAAAAACAATCTCTGGCCTCTGAGAGCACTCATTCTAATGAGGGAGACAACATAAATAACTAGGTACATACAATACATACAGATAGATACATGTGTGTGTGTGTGTGTGTGTGTGTGTGTGTGTGTGTGTGTGTGTGTGTACAGGGTAGATAGATGGAAGGCTATCTGAGAGGGGAAAGCATTTGAATCTGGAGAGACTGGGAAAAATCTCTAACAGAAAGTATGATTTGAGTTACTTCTTGAAGGAAGTCAGAGAAACCAGGGGTAAAGGTGAGAGGACTGGAAGAGGCACCATAGGCCGTGGGGATGTGCAGAGATGGAGTGTTGTGTTTGAGGACCTATAAGTACTATAGTGTGACTGAATTATAGAGGGCACAAAAGGGAACAAAGAGTAAGAAAGGCAGGAAGGAGCCAAGATATGAAGATCTTAAATGTCAAGAAGAGGAGTTTATTATTTAATGATAGGGAAAATGGAGCTCCATTAGAACTCAAGAGCTCTAATGTGAAGTGATCAGATCTATACTTTGAAAAAAATCATGTGAGCAACTAAGTGGAAGATGGACTGGAGTAGAGGAAAACTGAAGGGAGGCATTCCCCTCCAAACAATTTTAAAATGAAGCCTCAGATTAAATTTTGGAGAGGCAGAACTAACAAAGGTGAGTCATTTTTCTAGCCTAAGACAACTTAAAAGCTCAACAGGAGAGATCTATGACACCTGGATGGAGGTCAGTCCACACTAGCAGTGGGCCTTAGAAGGGGCCACAAAAGTATCAGCAGCAACAGCTTTGGGAGTTCTCAGCCCAGAGAGGGTAAGGAAGTGGGACAATTGGTCAGGAAGAAATTATAATGGACCCTTTGTTGGCACTGGTTACAGCTGATGCTGTCAACTCTTTGCCCATGTGTGGTTATGGATCACAGTTCCAGGGTGGAGAAGAGAGCTGGTGGCTGTTC
Organism: Gymnobelideus leadbeateri; assembly: GCA_011680675.1. Lineage (NCBI taxonomy): Eukaryota > Metazoa > Chordata > Mammalia > Diprotodontia > Petauridae > Gymnobelideus > Gymnobelideus leadbeateri. The sequence goes on along the minus strand of WOXC01007471.1, from coordinate 129,940 downwards.
AGAAGGGAGCTGGGCCTTCATCACAGTTCCAAGGCAGAGTGCTAGCACTTGTGGTGGCAATGGATCAGGAGCCCTTTCTGGGTAAAGAGCAGAGCACAGAGCAGGAGAGCAGTGACCACACCTCTCACTGGATCACACCACCTTGGAAGCACCAAAAACTTGCACATCCCAAGAACTAGCTCTAAAAATAGCACCACAAAAAAGTCTGAAGCCTGGCACAGTACTGCCCCATCACAAGGGCATCAGAGGCCATTTGTAGTATAAAATTAAAAGTCAGGAAATATGTTGGAAAAATGAGTAGACAACATAAAAAGAACTTGACCATAAAAAGCTATAGTGACAGGGAAGACCAAGACACAAATTCAGAAGAAGACAACAATATTTTTTAAAAATCTACAAGAAAAGGCTCAAAGAAAAAAATGTAAATTGGACACAAGCCTAACAAGAATTCCTGGAAGAGTTAAAGAAATAAGACTAATAGAGGCAAAATTGAAAAAGAAATTGAAAGCAAAGGAAGAAAATTATAAAAAGAAAATTAGCAGCTTGGTAAAAGAGGCACAAAATATATGGGGGTGGGGGAAAGCACCTTAAAAAAAACAGAATTGGCCTAATGCTAAAAGAGGCACAAAAATTCACTTAAGAAAATAATTCCTTAAAAACTAGAAGTGGGATGCAATGACTCCATGACACTTTAAGAAACAATGAAATGAAAATGTAAAATATCTGATTGGAAAAATGACTGATTTGAAAAAATAGATTGAGAAGATCTATTTAAGAATTATTAAGCTACCTAAAAACCATGATTAACAAAAAAGCCCAGACATTATATTTCAAGAAAGTATAAAGGAAAACTGTCCTGATATCTTGTAACCAGAAGGTAAAATAGAAATTGAAAGAATCCACTCATCACCTACTGAAAGAGATCTCAAAATGAAAATTCCCAGAAATATTCTAGCCAAATTCCAGAGCTCTCAGGTCAAGGAGAAAATATTGCAAGCAACAAGGAAGAAACAATTCAAATATTGGAGCCACAAGATTTAGCAGCTTCCATGTTAAATGGATGAAGGGGTTAGAACATGATATTCCAGGAAGCAAAAGAGCTAGAATTACAACTAAGAATGACCAACTCTGCAAAACTGAGTATAATCCTTCAGAGGAAAAAATGGAAATTTCATGAAAAAAGAGGACTTTTAATCATTTCTGATGTTTAGACTATAGGTAAAGAGAAAATTTAGCATTCAAACACAAGGTAAATAGGGAAGAGAATTCATAAGTCATTCAAAAAGCTAAACTGTTTACATTACTATATGGGAAAATGAAATGTGTAATTCCTAAGAAATGTATCATTATTAGGGCAATTAGAAGGAGAGTCCATAGATAGAGAACATTGGTGTGACAGTCAATTATGTTGGAATGACCTAAAAAGAATGAAGATGTGAGAAAGAAGGACAGGGAGAAGGGAAAAGGAGAGATAAAATAGGGAAACTTCCTCACATAAAAGAGGCACACAAGGAAGAATATTCACAGTGGAGGGGGAAATGGGAGTGCTGGTGGACAATATTTAAACTTCACTGCCATCAGAATTAGTTCAAAGAGGGAAGAATATTAATGTACACTCTTTTGGGTATTGAAATCTGTTATTCATTAGGAAAATAGGAGGGAAAAGGGATAAGTGAAAAGTGGAGGATAAAAAAATGGAGGATGGATTAGGGGAGGCAGTAGTCAGAAGCAAAACAGGATAAAAAGAGAAAGATAAAGAGAAGAAAATGGGATGGAAGGAAATGTATATTTAGTAGATCATAACTGATTTGAATGAGATAAACTAACCCATAAAATCGAAGTGGGTAGTAGAATGTATTAGAAACTAGAATCTAATCATGTGTTGCTTACAAGAGACACCCCTGAAACAGAAAGACATTCAGAGTTAAAATAAAGGGCTGGAGCAGAATCTATTAAGCTTCAGCTAAAGTGAGAAAAGGCAGGGGTAGCAATCATGATCTCAGACAAAGCAAAAGCAAAAATAGACCTAATTATATGAAATAATTAGGGAAAACTACATTTTGCTAACAGGCAATAATGAAATAATATAAAAATATAGCAAATTTATCGGATAAAGCCTCATTTCTCAAATATATAGGGTACTGAATGAAATTTATAAAAATAGCCACTCTTTAATTGGTAAATGGTCAAAGGACACAAACAAGTAGTTTCCAGAAGAAGAAATCAAAGTTCTTTATAGTCATATTTTAAAATGCTCTAAATCACTAATGGTTAGAAAATATGAATTAAAACATCTATGAGAAACCACTTTACTTATCAGAAATGGCAAATACTGGAGGAGCTGAGGGAAAATAAGCACACCATGAACTATTAGTGGAGTTGTGAACTGGTCCAACCATTCTGGAGAACAATTTGGAACTATGCCCAAAGGGCTGAAAAAACTATATACACTCTTTGAATCACTACTAGGTGTGTAACCCAAAGAAATCAAAGAAAAAAGAAAATATATATATATATATATATATATGAAAATATTTATCACAGCTTTCCTTGTGATGGAAAACAATTAGAAATCAAGAGTATGCCCATCAATTGAGGAATGGCTGAAAAAGTTGTGGCATATGATTGTGATGTAGCAATATTGTGCTATAAGAACTGACGAGAGGGGCGGTTTCAGAAAAAATAAAAAACAACAACATGTGAAGACCTGTATGAGCAAAGTGGAGTGAGCAGAGCCAGGAGACCATTATACATAGTAACAGCAATATTGTAGCAATGATCAACTATGAAAGACTTATCCACTCTGACCAATGCAATGATCCAAGACATTTCCAAGGGATGCATGATTAAAAATGCTTTCTTCATCCAGAAAGAGAACTGATGAATTCCAAGTCCAAATTAAAGCATAATTTTCTTACTTTCTTGCCTTTTTAATGATATGACATTGAAATATGTTTTGCATGATTTCACAGGTATATTTCATATATTGTTTGCCTTCGGGGGGGGCTTGAGAGGGAAGGAGAGAATTTGGAACTCAAAATTTTTTTTTTCTTTTTGGAGGGCAATTGGGGTTAAGTAACTTGCCCAAGGTCACATGGCTAGGTTTTTTTTTTGGGGGGGGGGGGGTGCCTGTTAAGTGTCTGAGGCCAAATCTGAACCCAGGTCCTCCTGACTCCAGGGCTGGCGCTCTACTCACTGTGCCACCTAGCAGCCCCTTCAAAATTAATTTTTTAAATGTGAAAAATAAATAATACATTTAAAGGAGAGAGACAGATCCTGAAGTTAGGGAGAGCAGTTACAATCTTGCTGCACTAGTCTAATTCATAAGATGATGTGGTCCTAGGTTAAGACTGTGACTGTGTAAGTGGAGGGGAGGTATCCAAGATATGTTATGGCAATATTTGGCAACAGATTAGATATGTGGGGTGACTAAGAGTGAGGAGTCAAGGGGACGCCAAAGTTGTTAGCTTCAATGTCTTAAAAGGTAGTGATATCCTTGACTACACTGGCAGAGAAGACCAAGACACAAACTCAAAATAAGACAACCATGTGAAAACAGCTATAAGCAAAGCCTCAGAGAAAACAGTGCTAATTGGACACAAGTCCAAAAATAATCCCGGGAAGGGGACGTGGGGTGGGGGTGAGATGATATGGTCAGACTTGTATTTTAGAAAAATCTCTTTAGTGGCTGAATGGAGACCCCCATTCCATTCTCACGAAGGTGTTTATTATTTAACCTGTTATTTGGTCAGAGATACATCTACCTGTCTCAATAACCAGGCTTCTCAAATTCAGGGCAATTTTCAGAATTAAAAGGAATTAAAAGAAGGGTGTTAAGAACAGAGTTCCCAAGCACTAAAGAGTTGTATTGAAAGTGGCCACCTAGAGGCAATGATTTGGTTAACATTATGCAGCTGGGACTAGAAATCACATTCCCTGACTCTTAATCCACTGTTCTTTCCCATCTATCTCTCTGCTCCTTGTTGCCTATTTTCTTTTCCTAGCTACCTTTCAGATTGACATTTTTTACTCTCATCCTTGTATATACTTGTGGTAACTGTGGAGAAGTTGACATTTCATTATCAAATAAAAGCATTCGTCTTGCCTAGTACAACAGGATTTGATTTGAAGTTATTCACAGTAGTAACTCACAGAATTGACCAAACTTGAGTTTTCATCATTATTCTGACTGTAATAAGATTCTTTCCAATTCTTATAAGTTATTGTACTCATAACAGGATTTTTTATTGATATATCAATGCATTTGTCATCTTGGTAATATGAACACTATTGTCCAAGGGCAGATAACAAGCCCTTTATCTAGGACTTCTCATCCTGTGCTGTTCTTGGTTAACATTTTTCTGTAAATCCTCCACAGTGTACAATAATAAGAAAGCAATAGTCCTGTTGTAGTCTCTCTTGGTCAGAGCATATCTGCAGTTATGTGTTCAATTCCACATGCCATAGTTAAAGTAGGCTGTTAATAAACTAGAGAGCAGTCAAAGAAGGGCAAACAAGATCATGAAGGACCTTGGGTTCATGCCTTGTGTGGTTTATTATAGGAACTTTCTCATGTTCCATTTATTTATCAGATAATCTACCTACCCACCACTCCATTGTTTTTTTATCAGATAATCTACCTACCCACCACTGTAATTGTTTTCTCAAAGACTACCAAATATCTCATCGTATAATTCAATAGCTCAGGGGACATCAAAATGTTGGAGTTGAAAGAAGCATTGCAAATCAACTCCCCCACAACTACTCCAGTAAGATCTCAGACTACAGGAACAAGTAATGATTTAGAAATCAAAGGAAAAACTATTCTAAACAACCATGATTCATTCCAGAGGGTGAATGGTGAAGCATGCTATTCAATTCCTGATAGAACTGCGATGGACTCATGGTGAAGGGTGAGATGTGTTTTGGACATGGCCAAGACATGAGTTTGTTGTGTTTGACTAAGCACGTTAGTTACAAAGGCTTTGTTTTGGTTTCGGATTTTTTTTTTTCGATGGTGGGTATAATGGAGGTAAAAATCAACTTTTACTTACAGGGAAAAAAAATTTAGTTAAAAAAGTTTCAACCATCCTCTGTTGGCCCTTAACCTTCTTGATATCTTTTGACATTTGACATCACTGACATTTTTTATTCTTGCTTAGTCTGTCCTTCCTGGCTTTTTATGACACTGTTCTCCCAGTTCTCTTCCTTCTAGTCTGACCAGTCACTTTCAAGTCTCTTTGCTGGATAATCATCCACAATCTTCCCACATACCAGGGTATGTATACTAGGGCTCAGTCCTAGGTTTTTTTCGCTCTCTCCACTCTCTGTAACCTCATCAGTTTCTTTGGGTTCAATTATCACATCTGGGCAGACAACACCTAAGTCTACATATCCAGTTCTTATCTTTCTCCTTAGTTCCAATTTTAAATCATCAGCTATTTATTTGGCTTTTTTGTCTGGATGTCCCATAGGCATCTCAAACTTAATATGCCCCAAATGGAATTCATTGAAGCCCCCTCTATACTTGCTCCTTTTCTTGCCTTCCCTGTTTTTGTCCTTCCTGTTACCCAGGCTTGCAAGGTAATATAGGATAAAATGCAAATTTCTCATTTGATATAAGAAGACTTTCTGGTTATAACCACTCTCTGTCTAGTCTAATTTCACATTATTCTTCCTCATGCACTTTAGACTATAGCCATACTAGCTAGCTTGCATATATTACATCGTATCTCACATGTCTGTACTCCAGGGGTAGAACATATTTCCTCCTTTTCTCCACATCTTAGAAGTTCTTTTGAAGACTCAGCTCAAGTGTACTCGCATAAATGAGGCTTTCTTGATCTCTCTACTCTTCAATGCCTTTCTTTCCCCTACTAAAAAAATTACTCTCTAGGATGTAGTTTCTCTTATTTCTGGTCTTCTCTGCTCCAACTCCTCAGAACTTCTATTATTGCTTCTTTCATTTAAGAATATTTCTTCTGAGTAACTTTGGATACTTTGTGTGTTTATAATAATGAGAAGCCCTTTAAATGCCAGCTAGGGCTACTTATCCAGATGGAATCCTTCTCTACCTAGGATCAGACCACGCAAAAATTACCAAGGAGTAAATACCTATCTTGAGACTCTTCCACCTTCTTTCTTAGCAACTTCTATTTAATGTTAGTCCCTCCCCTTCTTCTACTCATGCCCTCACTCCCTCAAGACACCTGTTGTCCTTCTGGCATCTTTGACTAAATAAAGTTCTACCCCTTCCTTCTCCACCATGCCTGCTGTTGGAGAAGTAAGATCTACTATACAGGCAGGAAAAATTTTCTCTAAAAGGTAATGAAACCATTTTTAAGACATGATTGGTCCAGGGGACTAAATATTGACTAGCTTCTGGTCATCTAAGTACAAAAACATTCAATGCAGAAGGGGTGAACTTGTTTCTCAGGTTTGACAAATGCTGCTGAACAGAGTGGGCTCCCATGGCAAAACAGGGTCAGGGAAGCTGCCCCAAATTATTTCACTGCTGTATCCTTGCTTAATATCCTTCCATACTATTGTTAAGTAAACTTGGCTGTGGAATGTGAGATGGTCTATGAGTGCCTCATTTTTGTTTTACTTCTTTTTTTTTTTTTTTTTGGATTTTTTTTCTGGAAGGGGGGGAGCCAGGGCAAATGGAGTTAAGTGACTTGCCCAAGGTCACATGGCTAGTAAGCATTAAGTGTCTGAGGCTGGATTTGAACTCAGGTCCTCCTGACTCCAGGGCCAGTGCTCTATTCACTGTGCCACCATTCTATTCACAGCCTCTTTTGTTTTAATTCTAAACCTGAACCACTGGGCCAGCCTAAACTAGGTCTACAACATCTGTCCTTCTAGGGAATTTTCTAACTCTAAACCTCTCTATTTCCAGTCTGCTTTTACCAAAACCCACAGATTTTATCCATTCTGCCTCTTCTTCTGAGAAAAGCTGCTTTCTGCAAGCTATTACATTGAAAGGGATATGGAAAAATTCATTCAAAGGCTGATAAGGCTTAATAGGACAGTCTTCCATTGGGGTATCTATATTGTACTGACCCAAAGGAATGAAGCTATAATCATAAAAATTTTAAGCATTAAGGTCAAAGAGGTTGGAGAGAGGCAGTTTGAAGATGTTTCTCTAGTCATACTATCATTGGCAGTAATATATTCTACTTACATACAGAAGATGGATCCTGTTTCTACCTCCATCAAAGATTTGGGAATTGTTTCTCAGATGGGATTTGACAATTTAGATCTCTAAATCATAGATTCTTAGAGCAAGGAGAGATTAGAAGGTCATTCCCCCTCCCCTATATTTAACAAAACTGGCGCAAAAGTCATGGGACCCTAGGAATATAGGTTTAAAGCTGGAAGGAAACTGAGAAGTCATTTAGTCCAATCCTTTCATTTTATAAAGAAATTGAGGGCCAGAGAAGTGAAGTAACCTGTTCTAGATCATACATGTAATTAATGACAGAGCCAAGGCTAGAAACCAGGCTTTGTTACTTCATTCCATGGCCTTAAGATAGGTAGTCCCTTATATTGTCAGGTCATAAAAGAAAACAGCGAGGAAGTAATGAAAAAAACAGGCAGCAGGCTCAAACCTCACCTAATACATTTTTCCTTTGGTTTCCATGGGAACCTGTGTCAGTTAGGGAGAACTTGTTGTGATGACTGCAAATAGACACTTAGAGACTCAGTCTGTGATATGGCGAACAGTTGAAGTTGGGGGGAAAGGAGGCAGGGAGGTGATTATTATCTCAGCACCAGGGGAGGGTGTGTGTGATATAGAGAGATCTTGGGGTGTGTGGGTGGGCTAACCCACCCAAGCTCAGTGAAACAGATGGAAATTCTGTGAGTCTAATGTTTTAGGAAAGCTATCCAAGCTATTCTCTGGAGTCTGTAGTGAAAATCCCATAAGGCTCATCTCTTTTGGTCTCCCCAGTTGGCAGCACAGATGTACAACAAATGTTCCCATCACTCACTGTAATTTCTTCAGTTTGCATTAACAAAAGCACTCACTTTCCACTTCCACTTCCATGCTATGGAGTATGGTCTCAAATTTACTGAAACAATAATATTAACATGCTGCTATTTTATGAGACAGAAAATGATTTCCCAAGGAGAAAGCTAGCCAGCTTCCCATGCTAAGAAATGTAGCTCTCCAGTGACATAAATGAGGGCCAAGGGTAGCATTTTCTTTATACTGCAAGGCTAATTAAACTTTGTTTATGCAGCCTAATGATGGAAACAAGCTGTCCCAGTCATCCCCTTCACATCTATTGAATTCAACACATCCACCCCGTATCTAGTTTTTGTAGAATAAATTAATGTAGTGAATGTAGAATGAGGATACCAATTGAAGGAATGGTTGTGAGCCTACAGGCTACAGGGGCACAAGATGCTAACAACTATCAATTAATTACTGAGCTATTTAGGAACTATTGAGCTAAACTCTAACTACTAGAGTAAGAGACATCTTGGTGGACATAATACTGGGATATGCTGAGAAAGAATGTGGACAGTGGTATATTGGGAGAGTCTGAGCGTCTAAGAATCTAGGCATTTGTGTAAGAGTCAAGAGTGTGGTCAGAAACAAAGAGGCTTAAGAATTAATGTGTGCAGAGTTTGAGGAAATTAATGTGCATAGAGATTGGGATTGGTAGCCCCAGCATACACTTGGGAAATCACTGGGATTCTGGCCAAGATGGCTGCCTCAATGGTGGCAGACGGCCTAGCTCTCCTATACCTACCATAGTCTAAATCTGAGATTCACACCAAACTGAATAATAATCAAGAAATCCAATGAAAAATTACAGGGACTTTTTCTACCTGAAAACTGCACAAAAAGTCAGCCAGAAGCATGAGGGCAATAAGAAAGTGAACCCTAGTAAAGTCAGTGCTTGCACTTAGGCAAACAAGTCAACAGCCTCCCAAGGCAAGCAGAGATCAGTTGGAAACACGGCTAACCTTCAGGCTTTGTGTCTGGAGGATGCATGGGCACAGGGCTCCACTGAGAAGCCCCAGGATCATCAGAAAACCATCAGGAATGGAAACCAGTAGTGGGGCAGGGTAGGACAAACCAGGCTCCCAGTATCCCTAGCACTCTGAACTTAGATACCATAGTGAGCCTGAAGATGTAGTATTCTGAACTACAAACATCCAGTCGGCCTAACTCCCTCAAGAGTCCAGGTGAGCTCCTGAGATACTGAACAGGGATAACCACCCTCCCAGAAGCACAGCAGAGGGCAAAGCCTGGCCCGAGCACCAAGTTCCAATCCAGGAACTAAAACTGGAGAGTAAGTTAAATGGTATTATAGTAAGTAAGTAATAATATAGCAAGCAAATAGTACTAAGTAACCTAAATTGGACACCCTTAGGTATAAAAATTATTGTACATCTAGAGAGCCCCCCAAATTTAGACTAGAAGAAAAGCATACCTGCTAATATTATAATCAGAGTTTCAAAAGAAAAAATGAATTTTTCATCAGGAACGCCAAGAAGAAGTGAAACAAGAGGTTTTTTGTGCAGTTTTTTAAAAAATCAAATAAAGCTGTGGAGGGGAAAGAATTAGGAAGAGAATAAAGTAATTTAGAATAGAAAGTAGCAAATCTTACCCAAGTAACAGACTCACTGAAAACTAGCATAGACTTGCCATAGTAAGAAATATTAGAATTGCATTTTGAAATGGAAAAAATGGGAGAAAATGTAGGACATCTGGTATCCACCTGACCTGTAAACCAAGTAAGGGAGAGATAATTAAGAATCATTGGGAGTATCTGAAACTCATGGTTGTTTTTTTAAGTATGGACACTAATAGTCCAAAAAATTATAAGTAAAACTTGTTCAGATCTATTAGAACCAGAGAGAAAAGTAAAGGCAGAAAAAAGCTGCCAATCACTTCCTGAAAGAGGGTAGATTATCAATAGTGACACCCCTCAAACCATTGAAGCATTTCTTAAATGAACAGAAGAAAATAAAAAGAAATTCAGAAAAGACAAGTAGGAAAGTTTTTAAACTAACACGTAAAATTTATTATTTTTTAAAAAGAAAGTAATATTGAGTGGATATTCAGAGTTTCATCCTCTTTTCATCTTCTGCTGTGCAGATGAAAATCTCATTTTGGAAGGTATTTAAGTTCAGAAATTTTAAAAGTAAAAATACAAAAATCTTATGAGAGTGAGCATATGTACCAGGGAATTAGGCTGTGTTCTAGCTCCTGCTGCTTTAATATCACTATTATAAAACAAAATTAATCAGGTTTGTTTGTATTATAGTCATCTGAATCAGTTCTGTAGACTCTATGTAATATAAGAGAGCATCTTGGGTACTGAGGAGGACACAAAAGGTCTCTAACATTTGGGCATGGGTGAATATATGTAGGTTCATAATAACAAAAGAATGATTTACTATGATCTAACTTTTTTTGCTGTCTCTACCTTTGTAGAATAACAAAGAAGAGAATACTGAACTGAAGAAAAAGTAACAACTGAAAGACATCTATACAAATGTGCAAGCTGACATCTATAGAAACAAGGGGGAGTGGAACCTCAGGCAACAAACACTTGAACCTCACTCTCATTTGAATGGGTCAAAAAAGAGAACACAGCTGGGTATATAAATACATATCACTCAACAGGGAAATAGGAGGGAAAAGGGAAAATGGGGAATTAGGAGGGCAGATTAAGCAAGGGATTAGTACTAAGAAAAGCAAACTCTTACTTGTCAAATCTCTGGATAAGGGAAAAATTTAGGACCCACCAAGATATAGAGAGAATTATGAAATGCAAAATGGATCATTTTGATTATGTTAAATTAAAAGGAGTTTGCACAAATAAATCCAATGTAACTAAGATTAGAAGAAAAACAGAAAACTGGAGGGAAAATTTTACAGATAGTATCTCTGATAAAGGACTTATTTCTCAAATATATAGAGAACTGAGTAAAATTTATAGGAATACAAGTCATTGCCCAAGTGATAAATGGTCATAGGAAATGAATAAGCAGTTTTCAGACAAAGAAATCAAAGCCAACTATAGTCATATAAAGATGATCTTAATCACTGTTGATTAGAGAAATACAAATTAAAACAATTTTGAAGTACCTTCAGCAATACCACCACTAGATCTGTATCTTAAAGAGATTAAAAAAGGGGGGAGGAAACACATTTGTATAAAAATATTTATAGCAGCTCTTTTTGTGGTAGCTAAGAATTGGAAATTGAGGAGATGCCCATCAGTGGGGAACAGCTACACAAGTATATGATTATAGTAGAATGTTACTGTGCTATAAGAAATGATGAGCAGGATTATTTCAGAAAAATCTGGAGAGACTTACATGAATTGATGCAGAGTGAAATGAGCAGGACCAAGAGAACACTGTACACAGTAACAACAATATTGTATGATGAACAGCTGTGAATGACTTAGTTATTCTCAGCAATACAATGATCCAAGACAATCCCAAAGGAATCATGATGAAAAATGCTGTCTCCAGAAAGAACTGATAGCATCTGAATACAGCCCAAAGCATTCATCTTTTCCCTCTTCCTTCCTTCCTTCTTTCCTTCCTTCCTTCCTTCCTTCCTTCCTTCCTTCCTTCCTTCCTTCCTTTCTTTCTTCCTTCCTTCCTTTCTTTCCTTATTTCATCCTTCCTTCCTTTTTTCTTATTTCCTTTCAGTTCAAGTTTTCCCTCCACAAAATGGCTAAAATGGAAATATGTCTTGCATGATTGCACACGTATAACCTATTTCAGATTGTTTACTGTCTCAAGGATAAGGGAGGGAGAAATATTATTTGGAGCTCAAAAAAAATTTTAATGAATGTTAAAATTTGTTTTACATAAAATTGGGTAAATATAAAATATTATTTGAAAGAAAAACCAAAGTGTCTATTAGAAGAAGAAGAAGACGAAGAAGAAGAAGAAGAAGAAGAAGAAGAAGAAGAAGAAGAAGAAGAAGAAGAAGAAAAGAAAGAAAGAAAGAAAAAGAGAGAGAGAAAGAAAGAAAAGAAAAAACTAAGGATGCATAAAAAATATTTATAGTTTTTTTGAGGCTGCAATGGATGGAAGTCTAAAGGGATAGTCATAAATTGGGGAATGACTAAACAAGTTATAGTATAGAGATGTATTTTAATTGTTTTATAAAAAAAATGATAAACGGAATGGTTTCAGAAAAACCTGGGAAGATCTAAATGAGTTGATGCAAATTGAAGTGAACCAAATCAGGATAAGAGTATACACAGTTAATAGCAATATTATAAAGATAATCAACTTTGAAAGACTTAATAACTCTGACACACCACATTTCCAAAGGACTCATGATGAAACATGCTATCCACCTCCAGAGACAGAGGTGATGGAGTACATATTGAAAGATGTTGAAAGATATCGAAAGTTCATGCAGCAGAAAAAGTGTCAGAGCCAGGACTTGAACACAAATATTTAAAGTACTTGTTCATTGTTCTTTCCACTATGTCACACTCCCCCGCATAAATAAGCACACCAGAAGACTAAAATTGCAAATAAGGGGCTGAGGTTAAAATGCAGTGTGAATCGGGGAAGCTAGGTGGCACAGTGAATAGAGCACTGGCCCTGGAGTCAGGAGGACTCTGAGTTCAAATGCAGCCTCAGACACTTAACACTTACTAGCTGTGTGACCTTGGGCAAGTCACTTAACTTCGATTGCCCTGCCTTCCCCCCTCCAAAAAGCAAAAAAAAAAAAAAAAAAAAAATGCAGTGTGAATGGTGATAGATAAAAAGAACCAAATGTCCCTACTTTTAGTGATGAAAATCTAGCAAAGGAATATCAAGGTGCCTAAATAATTATTTCATCTCTACCTGTAGCAAGTCCCTTCCCAGGAATATGCATCTTGAATTTTCATAAGGAAATAAAGAATTAAATCATGTTCCTTCTGGTTTTTTATTTGACAAAAATACCTGTGCTTTTGAGTGGTGACATGTCATACAGACAATATCCTTATGGAAAGAAGAGGAAGGATGGTTTTCTAGGTCTTCTAAGCTGGAACCTAATAAATGACTCTCTAAGAAGGGGGAACAAACTATGTGAAACACCCAAGACATTGAAACGAAGAGTTAATCTCCAGAGAAAAGGTGGAGGTAGCAGAAAAAAAGTAATATAGGCCAGCAATGAGCTAAGTCCTGGGGTTTATGGGGGTAGGTGGGAGAAAAAGAATGTCTTACCGTGAAGTAGGGAGAGAGGGAGAGAGAGGGGTAAATGGGGGTGAAGGAGAGAGAGAAAGAGAGAGAGAGAGACAGAGAGAGATTTTTTCTCCAAAAAATGTATTTTGATACTCTCTTGGTTAGGTAGTTCACTTTGCCACTAGATGGGGATAGTCTCCTAGAGTATTTTCTCATAAAAGCATTCAGAACCCAAGGCTCTCCAATTACTGATATTAGCACATTTATGACTGTTCACAAAATATCTTCCAGAACAGACACCAGTATGCCAACAGCAGGAGGGCCTTAACAGAAGGGCTCCCTAAAAAGAGAGGAGACACTTCAATCAATCAAAAAGTATTTATCATTCCCCTACTGTGGGCTAGAAACTGCTATGCTCTGGAGAAGTTACAAAGAATGAAACAACCCCTCTTCCCAAGACAACTCTGTTCTAACAGAGGAAACAGTAAATAAATCCACAAGAATATGAAGAATAAATGCAAGTAAATAAATTCAAGGGAGTTAGGGAGGGTGGGCACCAGCAGTTAAGAAAACCTTCATGTAGAATGTGCCTGCTGGAAAAGTCGAAGGGGGTATGGGAGAAGAGATGGGAGAGAGCAAATTGGATGAGGGGATATCTTGTGGGACTGCTATTCTGGGGTCATGGGTAGGGGAAATATGGGGGAAAAAGTTGCAACTCAAAATCTGACGGAAATGAATGATGTAAACCAGAAGTTAATAAAGCATTTGAAAAAAAGAAGAAAGAAAAGATAGGTTGGGGCTCAGTTGTAAACACCTTTAACAGTGAAACAGAGTATATAGTTGATGCTAGGGGCAACAAGAAGTCACTAGAGTGACTTGCCCTGGAGGAAGAAAATGACTCAAAACTATGTCAAAAGAATAGTTGAAGAAATTGGAGTTGTTAAGTTCAGAAAAGTTGGTTGGTAGGTTGTTGGTCTTCATTCTCGAAGAGGACCAAAATTATATCACTATGCTAGAGTCAAGTTTCAATATGTCTGACTATGGCTGACTAGACCAATAGGAGCTTGGAATGCTCTATCACAGGTCAGGCACAAATAGTCGATGTGAACACTTGGTGTGGGTACTCTAAACTTGTGCATGGGGCAATTCTGCAAATTTTCCTTCAATTCTGCTTTGCTCAGAGAACACAGCACCTCCTCTGATTCAGGAACACCATGCTGAACAGTCCTATGCCAGTGTCTCCCATGTCACACAATCCCAAAGTTCTTAAGAAAGACCTTGAGAGTGACCTTGTATCACTTCTGACCATCATGTGAGTTGTTTGCCCTGTGTGAGTTCTCCATAAAAGTCTTTTTGGCAAGTGTACATTTGGCATTCAAACAATGTGGTTAGCCCATCAGAGTTGCACTCTCTGGAGCAGAGTTTGAATGTTTGGCAGTTTAGTTTGAGTAAGGACCTCACTGTCTGATAACTTATTCTGCCAGGTGATCTTCAGAATCTTCCTAAGATAATTCAAATGAAAGTGATTCAGTTTCCTAGCATGGTGCTGGTAGACTGTCCAGGTTTCACAGGCATACAATAAGGTCAGCACAATGGCTCTGTAGACCTTCAGTTTGGTAGTCAATCTAATACCTCTTCTCTCCCATATTTTCCTTCAGAGTCTCCCAAACACTGAGCTAGCTCTGGCACTGCATGTGTCAATCTCATTATCAATGTGTACATCCCTGGAAAGTAAACTACTAAGGTAAGCGAACTTATCCACAGCATTCAAAACTTCTCCATTTGCTATAACTGATGGTTTCACATATGGATGGTGTGGTGGTGGCTGATGGAGCACCTGTGTTTTCTTGGTGTTAATTTTTAGGCCAAAATTAGCACAAGCAGCAGAGAATTGATCCATACTTTGTTGAATCTCAGCTTCAGAGGCTGCACTGAGTGCACAATCATCTACAAACAGAAAATCATGCACCAACACTCCCTCCACCTTGGTCTTGGCTTGTAGCCTTTTCAAGTTGAAGAATTTACCATCAGTGCAGTAGCTGACCTTGATGCCGTGTTCATCCTCACTGAAAGCATTTGACTACATGGCTGAAAAAATCATGCTAAAAAGCATGTGAGCAAACACACAGTCTTGTTTCACTCCATTGGTGACTGAGAAGGCATGAGAAACTTGTCCATCATCTAGAACCCAGCAAGCATGCTGTCATGAAATTTTACATACAATGCTAACAATCTTCTCTGGGCAACCAAATTTTGACATAATTTTCCATAAGACTTCACAACAAACAGTATCAAAGACTTTGGTCAGATCTACAAACACTGTGTACAGACCTCTGTTCTGCTCCTGGCATTTCTTCTGATATTATCAGGCAGCAAGCACCATATCAATCATTCCTCAGTCCTTTCTGAAGCCACACTGGCTCTCAGGTAGATGACCTTCTTTCAGATGAAGGATCAGACTTAAGGAGGACTCTAGCAAGAATCTTGTCAATAATAACTAAGAAAAAGAACCCCCTGTGATTTTCACAGGATAGTCTATTTCCTTTGCCTTTATAGAGATGGAAAATGCAGACGTCCTTGATTTCCTTGGGGATAATCTCCTTTTGCCATATAACCTGGAAGATTTCAGCCAGCTTTTGCATGACCAATGAACCCCTACCTTGTAAATCTCAGCTGGAATAGAATCAGCACCAGGTGCTTTGCCACATGAAAGAAACCTAATAGCATTCAAAACCTCTTCTTCATTTGCAGGAGAGGCATAAGAAGAGGGAGGAGACATGTCAAGTGACTCCAGAAGGCAAAACTGGGACCAAAGAGTGGTCTGTATAACGAGACAGACAGTAGATCAATTTGAGAAAGTCTTCTAACTAGAGCTATCCAATGATGGAACAGACTACTTCATGGGGTAGAGTTGAGGGGAGTGCTGGGAGGTTGAGGCTTGTGTTCTCTCCCAGTTTGGAATGTGGGAAAGAATAGAAGGGTATAAAAATAGCCAGGAGGATGAAGAGGTAGTTTCTCATGCCTGGAAAAATGCTCACTAAGTTGCCAAATATTGTGGCAGACAATATTGTATATGTTCTGCATAATCCACCAGGAAGGACAATTCTGAGCATGCTCCGAGGACTGGGCACTAACTGAGGTGGAAAGATTCCTGTCCCTAGCATCTTCCCATGCTTCCCATATAATTGCAAGCAAAGACGTACTTAGTGCCTTGTTTCAGCTATTTAGTTATTTAGCACCTTGTTTCAGTTCAAGTTTCAGTTAAGCCTTGCCCATGATTATATCACCTTTGTTAAGAAACAGAACTTGTGAACCCCAGAACTTGTGAATCCCTGTTGCTGATGCAACAGAAAGGGGAGAAGCTAATGACCATATATAAGGAGAAGCCCAAGCTGGGAGAGAGCAGAACTCAGAAGAGAGCACTTGTGGTGGCTGAATTGAGAAGGGGAACTTTGTGGTGGCCAGGTCCTCTGTTTGTCTGCTCTGTGTTGAGTTTTGTTTGTGATACTTTGTACAGAAGCCCTGGCACCTTACTGGAAGCCCTGAAAGAGGATTTTCTTGTTGTCTGTTTACAGACGTCCTGGAGGAGGGTTTTGGAGGTCCTGGGACTGTACTGATGATGTGTGTTGAGTTCTCAGACCTTGTAGGTGTGTCTGTATTGATTTCACAGGCAGATAATGAATTGATGATGGTGCTGGCAATGTGCCTGAATGCTATTATGGATCTGTTAAGCTTTGTCTTTTCAGAAACAGAAACTGTGAAGGACTTGAGGTGGACTGGACACCATGAACTTTAATATGGAATGGGAGCTGGACAAGGAACTGGATGAGAAGCTGGATGAGGAACTGAACAAGGAGCTGGACAAGGAGCTGAGAGCTGCCTACCTTTGAACCCAAGTGACAATTGGGTAGATTTAGGTAGGAGCTGGACCCATGGAAGAGGAACCATGGAATTTGGGAGCCAGCCTCGAGTCAAGATGAAAAAAAACCTCTCCTTATGTATGTGATGCTGATTGAAAAGATCATGGTTTACTGTGGTCTAGGGGTGGAAAACTTTGACTTTGTATTTGGTGTCCCTTAAGGAGGATTGCTTCTTAAGGGTGATTGAGTTAAGGACTTACTAAATGATATCTTTTGCTTAAAACTACATGGCCACTTTGGTGAAAACTATGTGGCCATTTTAGTGATAACTTGTTATATCATAACATTGTGAATGCTGTACTTTAGTTTCTATGAGTGTTTTGCTTTAATTTACTGCTGAATAAGTAGAGAGTTCACTATACTATGTAATCAGAACCTCAAAGCTGTTCACAGCAGCAGTCCCCTGGAAAGCTGCTCATGCCTGGCTTTACAATCCTTCACCAGGCTATCCCCTCACAGAGACTTCATCAAATGAGGTCCAGGAAACAAAACTAAGGAATAGAAAAGTCAGGAAGAAGGGGAAGGAGGGAGGGCAAATGTTACTTTACTCAAAGTCAGACTGTTTCTGCATGTGCTATCATCTAATATTTTCCTCTGTACTACATTCCCCTCATTTAACTCCTTTTTCCCTATGAGAAAAGAAAAATCCTAGTTACACTTCCATGTGAAATTCATTTTCACATGATTTTCATATAACTCTAAAGGAAAAAGTCTAGGTGAAAGGTGAAAGGCAAAAGCCAAATAACCATTTTAGAAATTCACAGTTACAGGATCTCATAGTAGGGGGCTACTTCCAGAAACATTTAGCCCAATACTTACTTGAACATGAATCCTCCCTGCCTCATGTCCCAAAAGTGTTCATTCAGTTTTCGTTAGGAAAATGTGACCTAGTAGAAAGAGTACTAGACCTGGGTTCAAATTTTACCTCAAACATTTAGTAACTGTGTCACCCTGGGCAAGTCACTTAACCCTTCAGAGCCTCAGTTTCCTTATCTATAAGATAGAGATAATAGTTCTTATTGACTATTGAGAAGAAAGTACTTAGAAAACTTTAAGGCACTATAGAAATGTGAGCTAGTATGATCATTCTTTTGTGAGGGGCAGCTCACTACCTTTCCAAGTATTCCATTTATTTTGGGATAGCTCTAAATGTTAGGAAATTTTCTTTGTTCATCTTTGCACCTTTCACTCATCACTCCTAGTTCTGTCCTCAAATTTAATCTTTTTCTATGTGTCAGTCCTTTAAATAGTTGAAGACTACTAAAGAAAAAAGAAACTTATATATCTTCTCTTGTCTTCCCCCACACTACATTTTTTTGTTTACCTCATTAACTCCCACGGATTTAATTACCATCTCTAAGCTTATGATGCTCAAACCTACCCATCCTGCCCCAGGCTCTCTGTTGACCCCCAGCATTACATATCCAGTTACCTTTTAGAACATCTTAAACTGAATGTCCAGTAGACATCTTAAACTCAATATGTCCAAAGGAGAACTTGTTTTCCTTATGTTTCCCCCCAACCCTTCCTGTCCCTTCACTATTACTTTAGAGGGCAACACCATTCTCCCATTCCTTCAGGTTCACAACCAGAAGTCATCCTGGATTCCTCCCTATTTCTCACCCCTCATATCCAAGCTATTGCCAAGGAGTGCCAATTTTGCCTGTGCAGTACCTCCCAAATATGCCTTCTTTTCTCTGCCACCACTATAGTGCAGACCCTCATCACCTCTCACCTCGAATACAATAGTAGCATGCTGGTGGGTCCGTTGGTCACAAGGATCTCTCCACTTCATTCCATTCTCCCTTCAGCCACTAAAGTGATTTTCTTAAAATGAAGGTCTGATCATGTCCCCCCACACTCACATCCACACCCACTCAAAAAACCCCAGAGGCTTCCTATTGCCTCCTGGAGCAAATATAAAATGTTCTGTCTGACATTTGTCTGAATGAATTTGTCATTCAGAGACCTTCATAACCTAGCCCCTCCTACCCATCTTACTCCCTAACACATACTATTTGATCCAGTGACACTGGCCTGCAGGTTGTTCCACAAATAATACTCCTTTTCTTGATTTCAAGCATTCTCTCTGGCTCTCCCCTATTCCTGGAATGTTTTTCTTCCTCCATCCCAACTATTGACCTCTCTGGCTTCTTTTAAGTCCCAACTAAAATCCTACCTTCTACAGGAAGTCTTCCCAACCCCTCTTAATTCCAGTGCCTTCTCTCTGCTAATTATGTCCTATTTGTCCTGTCTAGAGCTTGCTTTGTATATGTTTGTTTGCATGTTGTCTCCCCCATTAGATGCTAAGCTCCTTGAGAATAGGGACCATCTTTTGCCTCTTTTTCTATCCCCAACACATTTGAAATGTTTGCAGGCACCTTGCCTAGGACATAGTAGGCATTTAAAAAATTGAATTGCAGGGGCGGCTAGGTGGCGCAGTGAATAGAGCGCCGGCCCTGGAGTCAGAAGGACCTGAGTTCGGATCTGGCCTCAGACACTTAACCCACACAAACAAAAACCTAGCTGTGTGACCTTGGGCAAGTTACTTAACCCCAATTGCCCTAAAGGGGTGGCTAGGTGGCACAATGAGTAAGAGTGCCGGCCTCGAAGTTGGGATGACCCGAGATCAAATCCGGCCTCAGAAAATGAGCACCCACACATAAATAATGACTAGCCGTGTAACCCTGAGCAAGTTACTTAACCCCAATTGCTTTTAAAAAAATTGAATTGCACTTAGGTTAAACATCCCTAGTGCCTTCAAATAAGCATGATCTTAAGCACCTCTACATTCTTGATCATATTCCTTTGGCTACACCCCAGATGATTAATATCCTCCTTAAATTTGACACCCGAAACAGAACACAAGAATAGAAAAAGACTATCACCTCCCTACTACTACTACTACTACTAGACTCCATACTTCTTTTAATGCAATCTAATGTTTCATTAGCTGTTTTGGCTGCCATGCCATGCTGCTGACTCATATTGAACATGTAGTCCACTAAAACCTCCAGATTTTTTCACATGAATTCTTAGCATATTCTTGTCTGTTTCCTTATTATTATCCAGGAATTTAGACTAGGAGAACACCAATTCCATTCTCTCCTTCACAATGCTCTTCCATTAAGGTAATTGGCCAAGCATTCTGGGAACATTTGCTGATCAGGTATAACACAACAACCTAGTGAATAACACAAGAATATACTATAATCTTTGTTCTAAGGATATATATATATATATATATATATATATATATATATATATATATATATATATATATATATATGATCAAATTTTCACAGTGACCTTCACATGTGTTCCCCCATCTATGATCTAGTAGGACATTGGTTTGGATTCTAATACCTGTCAAAATCATACCATTTTATTGTTGGAAGGGATCATCTATTCTATGCAACCTAACATCACATTAGCATTTAGCAGCATGCCTGGTACATAGTAAACACTTAACAAACTTTTTTCCATTCATTCATTCATTTATTCATTAGCTTTCTTCACTGTGTATCATGATGTTGGCTCACCTTGCCTCACTCAGATAAGTACCTCAGCATTTCAAAGATATATGATTTTGTCAGTGAGAATATGCTCTATATCCATGGAGATCTTAACCCCTCTCAACTCATTAGATGGTCATTCAAAGTTTCTGTGGCTGAAAAAAATCATAACTTGGAGGTCAACATTCTGGTGAAGAGGCTCCCCAAACTTGGCTCAGCTGGTCCTTGTCTAGCAAGGACTCAGACTATTATTACACTTGTGCTCAAAGTTGTTTCCTAGTGCTAGAACTTATCAAAGCTTGTGTCCCATTGACTTTGGTTCATTATGATCTCTGGTGGTGTGAGGGCTTGCCAAGACCTTTTCAGGGCTGCTCATCCACCTTTGGTGTCCACCTTTCAACTCTCACCTGGGGATCCAAGAAGCTATAGCATATGCAGCAACCACATATTTCAGAAAAGTATATTGGCAAATGGGCTAAATCCAGTTGAGGGTAATCAATAGACTTCAAACCTGTCAGTGAGTTAGGGGGATGTCTACCCTAAACTTGTGAAGACTTTTCCCAACAGAATGGGCAGAAGAGAACAATTTGTTCCAATGACCATGAGGGTAGCTAAAGAACACAGTGTGGAGTGCTTAGATTTTTGTCAAACGTCAGAGAAGCAACTGGAGGAATTGGGATTCAGGCCATTGCCAGTTGTCTTGATTTTTGTCCTGCCACAGAACTTTGATGACTCTGGAAAAGAGAATAAGGCTCACAAATTTGTGCAGCTCTGTTTCGCTTAAATGCAATTCACCCACAAATCAAGACATCATCTGTGATGGCACTGATCCTCAAAAAACAAAAGACAAAAAAAATCTCATTATGATCAATACAGTAATCATTAATAATTCCAAAGGACCAATGATGAACCATGATATCTATTAGATAAAGTTGATGGATTTGTGGTATAGAATTACATAGATATATAGATAAATATAGATAGAGAAATACATCAGTATGAATAAAAATATGGATTATATATACACATGTGTATATATACACTATAACTATGTCTACATAAGAAATTTTCGTTTTTCTTTTTTTATTCAGTGAGTTAGGGTGGGAGGGAGAAAAAATAGATTCCTGTTAATTTTATTTTAATTGAGAGGTGAGGCGTGCAACAAATTTGAAATGTTACTTTTAGATGAAGTCATTGTCTTATTAATCTTATGTAACTGTTTTTCATATTCCAAGAGAACTTTCATGAAATTGTAAATATTTGGAATATAAAATAAAATACATCAATAAAACTGAAAACATGAAATGAAATTATCACCCAAGTATCCTGGCTCTGTCTCTTAAAACTATGACCTTGGGCATGTTCTTCACCTCTCTGAAAAATGACGTGTTTGGACAAGATGACCCTTAAGATCCTTTCCACTTCTAAATCTATGATTCTCTGACTGTGTAGCACTGACAGCATAGCTCTGAATCACAAAATATAACAGACTCTCCATATAGAAGACAGAAGCAAAACATTTAATCAGACACCAGAAAGCCAAATCCCAACACCAGAAAACAACCATCATAGCAACAAAGAAATCTATACCCAAAAGTACTTCAGAGAGCAACACCATCCCAAAGCCTTTCCACAAACAAACACTCACCAACCTAGTTGTCTCCTTGTCTGCATCCTCTCTCCTCCCTCCTTTCTAACTTCTCTAACTCTCAGCTTCCTCTGGCTCTACTCCACTCTTCCTGCTCCACCCATTCAACAAACGCCTCTCACCACAGGTTCCATGGGATTACATTAGACCTATTAAGGGTCAGGGAAGATCTTTAAATTCCCATTGCCATTATAGACTGCTACATTCTTTCTCGTGAGGCAGAGTTGTTGTCCAAGGCATGCACTGAATCTGGAGTCAGGGAACCTTGGTTCATGTCCCACCTCTCGGGTGAGTCACATAAACTCTTTGGATTTCTCAGAATCTCTAGTTTCCTTCAGAAGGTTAGCTCAGATGCCATCTTTAACACAAGCTGCATCCTAATATCTCCATATCCTAGTGCCTGTCCTCCCAAATCACCTTGTTAATATATTTAGTTAGGTAGTAAAAGAAATGGGATACAAAAACATCAGTATGTGGCTCTTACTGGGAATTTAGTCTATGGGGGCCTTTCCTCACTGTCTATTCAACTATTTCCTTCCTATTTTTCCTTCTGAAAGCACAAGGATCGAGGAGGTGGGGAGACATAAGGAAAGAAAATCTCTACCACCCTCTAGGCTCTGCTGTGATAATACCGAAGCATGCAATTGGAACTGATTTTTTGAAAAACTTGTGTGCATGTGCATATACGTGTTCGTGTGTTTGCTAATTTATACTACAAGTAAACCATAGTTATTGTTGTTTTTTGTACATTTTATTAATATGGAGACTGACACTTGGGAATGGAAGCCAAAATTCTTAAAGGGACACATTATTCTCAATATAAACTAGGGATGGGGGCCAGAGTTGAAAGAGAAAGTGAGGTTGATACTTTCATAATCTTTCAGAATATATACAATTTCAAATTGTAACCTAGATTCATAAAGTGAAAACAAGAAATAAAAAAAGTCCAGGTGGATTGGGGTTGCCATCAGGTTGGCAGAAGCAGCAGTCTTACTGGGTCTTGCTGATGTCAGCCTGAGAGCTTTAAAATAATAATAATAATAATAGCTAACATTTATATAGTGCTTACTATCTGCCAGATACTAGGTTTAACACTTTACAATTATTATCTCATGTGATACTCATAATAACCCTGTGAGATAAGTGTTATTATTATCCCCATTTTACAGATTAGAAAAGAGGCAAACAGAGGTTAAGTGTCTGAGGCCAAATTTGAATTCGGGTCTTCCTAACTCCAGTCCTGGGGCTCTCTCCACTGCCACACCCTGTGAACTTAACATGTATGAACAAACATTTCAAGATATCCAGGTCTGCAACCTGGGAACTTCTATGTAATTCTCTGCTCCTCATTCTTATTTCATATATCCAATCTGTTGCCAAGCTGTAATGGAAATGCAGATTTAAAGATCTTTCCTGCCCCTAGCTTAAGTGCACCTGGAGCCTGTGGTGGGAGGCTTGTTTTTCAGGAAAGCCCATACCTTGATACTTTGTGATTGGGCAGTGGGTCCAGGAGGTTGTTACATTCTCTGAGCCAAGAGAAGGCTATATAAGCCCTGAGGAGAGGCTTTGCTTTGGGGCTCACTTTGAGAAGTGTTGTGTGATTTGACCAGATGAGACTCTGGGAAGCCGTTGTTGAGAGCCCCCCGGCTTTGAAAACCCAGATGTTGATGCTTCCCTCTCTGGTAACTGTGATTTGGTATTGATATAATGGTAGGACAGTTTGGAAGCCTGTCTGTTTGATCTGTAAGTTCTGTAACTCTGAAGTTCGGGGTGCTGACCTTCTCCCCCTGAACTAGGTAATGTGTGTTTGTTTGATTAAAATAAGCTTGTTAACCCATTTTGAGTTGCTTTCCTTTTGAAAAGCAGATCTAAGAACCTATATTGGCAGTCACCCTGGGGATGTTGGGGTGCTTGCTGCTACACAAGCCTTGTCATGTCCACATTTGCAACATCTCTCCTATATCTCACCTTCTCACCACGCCCAGCCGCCGTCCTGATACAAGCCTTCATAACTGCACATGTCTGACAATGAGTATCTCATTCTACTCCTCTAGTCTATCACTTGTCTGCCAAGAGCTAGCTCATCTTCAGTCTTTTGAAGCCCTGAGTGGTTACTACTTTGATCAGTGTTCTGAGGTCTTTCAAATTTGTTTCTCCACACATTATTATTGTAGACACTGGATAAACTACAAGTCTTTCATTCTGTATCAGTTCATACAAGTCTTCTCATATTTTTCTGAATCTGTCACATTCATCATTCCCCATGGCACAATAAAATTCCATTACATTCATAGACCACAGTCTGTTCGGCTGTCCTCCAACTGATGAGTACTTGTTTCACTTCCAGTTCTTGCTATGACAAGAAGTGTCACTGTAAATATTATTCTGGTATAGTTCCAATTTGTTTTCCAGAGTGGTTCAACCAAGTCACAGTTTCATGAACAATCCTTTAGTGTGTCTGCCCTGACATTTGCTATTTTTGTTTTTTTGTCATTTTTACCAGTCTGATGGTTATGAAGCAGAATCTCAGACTTATTTTAATCTGAATTTCTTTTATTATTATTTGAAGCAGCTAGGTGGCACAGTGGATAGAGTGCTGGGCCTGAAGTTAGGATCCTGAGTTCAAATCCAGCCTCAAACACTTACTAGCTGTGTGATCCTGAGCAAGTCACCTAACTCTGCCCCAATTCTTCATCTATAAAATGACCTGAAGAAGGAAATAACAAACCACCCTAGTATTTTTTAAGGAAACTTCAAATAGGATCACAAAGAACCAGACATGACTGAAAAAAGGACTAAACAACAAAATCTAAAGCTTTTTTTTTTTTTAAACAGTTGTTGAAAGCCTGAATTTCTTCATTTGAAAACTTCCTGTCCACTTTATTTGATGTCATCTATTGGGGAATTATTTTCCAACTGTAAATCTATATGTTTCCATGGTAATTTATTCTATTTTTGGATGACTCTTTAGTTCATAGTTAATTAGCAAGCTTTTTCTCACACTGATCTGAAGTCTGTCTCCATATACTTTCCACCCATTGCTCCTAATTCTTCCAAATGGGCCCAAGCAGAAAAAATGTAAACTCTCTTCTATGTTGAGTCCTTCAGATATCTGAAAACAATGATCATGTGCCCTTTGCCTTCTTTTCTCTAGGTTAAATGTCCCTAGGATGCCAGCTATGGGATCATGGTAGGCAGGAGAAGAGAAATAAGATTGCCAGGGTAATGTGGAACTCATGAGATAAATTATAATGTGGTAGATAAACCAAATTGACATATAAAGAAATGAAAATGAAACTTTATATCCTTTTAATCCCGTTGTAGACATTCTTGAAAATGAAATAAAGGAAAATCGTAAAAGCAAATATTTGAGGAAAAACTCAAATATTGAGCTTCTTTAAAATCTCTGTGAGGGTAGTACATTACCATCCTTCCAACTATGTTGTATGAGCTGATATTTAATGTTCCAAAGATCAACTGTGCCTTTCCCAATAAAATGAGGGGAAGGGGGTTACTCCAACTCAAATATTGCATGAGTCTGGGAGTTTGTCACCCTGGATAATGTGTATTTGTCAAGAAGGAACGAGACAATAAATAACTCCTTGAAGGCAGAAAACTAATATTAAAAATCTTAAAGAATCCACCATACCTAGATTTTTAACTTATTTTTTCTTTGCTTTCATTACATGCTATACTCATAATTAAGAAAGGAAACAGGCTTCTAGTTATCCATATTTTCTTTCTCTTAAAAGAAATAGCAAAATATTAAGTAAAAGGGTGTGGCATAACCATTGAAAATTTCATAACTGTGCATTTCATTGTTTTGGGAAGCTGAAAACTCAGTTCCTTTAAAGGCTTTTCCTTATCATTGTGTGTGCAAACTGATTCTGGGATGCAGTTATTCAGAAGTATTATTTTCAATCAAGTGGATGTGTTCCAGGCAGAACAGGATTATTGCAATGACAGAGAAGTGAACAAAAGCTATAGTTAGACCTTCCAGTTTTTTAAATTGACAGACAGTTCAGAACTCTCCCAGTCATTGATTTTCTGCATCATATGTGTATCCTTGGCCACACCAACTTCATTATGAAGTCTATTTCATGCATCCTGAAATTCATAGACTTTGTCAAAGAAAACACAGTCAAATGGGGACATGTTTAATTAGAGTGAGGCATTACATTGATGGAATTATTACACATTACACCATTTCATTTGGAATGATATAATAGCAAGGGTGTATCAGTTCTAAAGAGCAGGTCAGTGTAGAATAATGAGAATAACATAAACCAGGTGGAGGAAAAAGAGTGATGGATGACTTTGCAGTCAGAGAAGCTTAGTCTGGATTCTAGCTCTGCCTCTCCTACTTCCTGTGAGGGCTTGGGTGAATTATTCACTCTCTTTGGGCTGGTATGAGTCAGCTGAGCAACTAGTGGTGCAGTGGATAGAACTCTTGGCTGGGGACCAGGAAGACTCATCTTTGTGAGTTCAAATCTAGCCTCAGTCATTTACTAGCTGTGTGACCCCGGGCAAGTCACTTAACCCTATTTGTCTCGGTTTCCTCATCTATAAAATAAGCTACAGAAGGATGTGGCAAACCACTCAGGTATCTTTGCCAAGAAAACCCAAAATGGAATGATCAGAAAGGGTTGTATACAACTGAAAACTACTCAACAACAGCAACAAGGGTAAGCTAGGTGATAGAGTGTTAGAGCTGGAATCAGGAAGACCTGAGTTCAAATCCAACCTCAGACACTTGCTAGTTATGTAACCATGGGCGATCTGTCAAATGGGGATGATAATAGCATATTATCATATGGGGTTGTTCTCATAGGGTTATCTCATAATTATCTCATACGGTTGTTATGAGAATCAAATATGCACAGTGTTTCATGAACCTTAAAGTGTTATGTTTCCTTATCCATTAAGTGAGGAAATTAGTCTAGATGACCTCTAAAGATGCTTCCAGTTCTAAATCTATGATCCTTTGATCTGATATTAGAGCTGGAAGAGACATTAGATATCCAATTGAACATTTTCTTTTTTCATATGAGTAAGATGAAGGCTGGAAAGAGGTGATATAATTTGCACAAAGTCCTACAACTAGATAGTGGCAGAAATAGGCATTGAATTCACATCTTCCTGACTTTTAGTCTGGAGCTCTTTTTCCATTCCATTCACCTTTTCTTCCATTTTGAACTTTGTATTGCAATATTTTACTTCAATTAAAAAAAAACTAGTATATTGAGAAGGAATAAATTAACTTGCAATCTTTGAGCTTCTCTTCTATGGCCCATGGTCACACTTTTGGCTATAGGAAGAGTATCCTTTCAAGATATAATTTATAGGGGCAGAGCCAAGATGGTGGAGTAAAAAAAGGACCTCTGCATGGCTACAGTTTCCACCTCCTCCGATACATGTAAAAAATGGCTCTAAACAAATTTTAGAGCTGCAGAACCCACAAAGTAACATATTTCCCACTGAAGGCAGCCTGGCAGGCCAACAGGAAGGGTCTATCACGTGGAGCTAGGAGCTGAGTCCAGCCTCATGTGAGCCACTTGGTTCTGGCCCCAGCCAAGCAGACTTCAGGAGAGTGAATCACCAGCAGCTGTGGCAATTTCCAGACTTCTCAACCCATAAATGCCAAAAAGAAAGTAAAAGGTCAGTTGGGAGCTCTGTTGGAACTGGGTGGAGAAGAGCATGATCTGTTCCATCTCTTCAGGGGTGAGAAGTGGTAGAGGTTCAGTGACTACAGCTGCTGTGGCATGGCTACTTCTAGACCTCCTGGCCTGCAGATAGCAGGGAGACCAAGCAACCATTCAGAGGGTAATCAATATTGCTTTAACCTACTTGGATCAAGATCACTTTCTTGGGTGGTGGTCCTGGGGTGTGTGGCCAATGTGCCAGAGCTTGTGGGGGCTGCAAGGAAGATGCCCTCCTATTAGCTCCAGCAGCTGTGAAAACCCCAGAGATTTGGGACATAGCTCTCTGCAATCTGGAAGCAGAGTTCAACTGTGGAAAGGAGCTCAAAAATCATATAATTGACTGGCAAAATGAGCAAGCAGAGGAAGCACAGACCATGGAATAGTATTTTGTGGACAAAAAGGATCAAAGCATGGAATGTGAGGAAGACAATGAAGTCAGAACTCCTGCATCAAAAGCTTCCAAGAAAAACATGAACTGGTTATAGGCCATGGAGGAGCTCAAGAAGGAGTTTGAAAATCAAGTAAGAGAAGTGGAGGGGGGCGGCTAGGTGGCAGCAGTGAGTAGAGCATCGGCCCTGGAGTCAGAAGGACCTGAGTTCAGATCCGGCCTCAGACACTTAACACACACAAACAAAAACCTAGCCATGTAACCTTGGACAAGTTACTTAACCCCAATTGCCCTCCAAAAAGCAAAAGAGAGAGAGAGAGAGAGAGAGAGAGAGAGAGAGAGAGAGAGAGAGAGAGAGAGAGAGAAGTGGAGGAAAAATTGGGAAGAGAAATGAGAATTATGCAAGAATATCATGAAAAACAAGTCAACAGCCTGCTAAAGGAGACCGCCAAAATACTGAAGAAAATAACACCTTAAAAATAGACTAACCCAAAAGGCAAAAGAGGCCTAAAAAGCCAACGAGGAGAAGAATGCTTTAAAAAGCAGAATTTGACAAATGGAAAAGGAATTTCAAAAACTCATTGAAGAGAATAATTCCTTCAAAATTAGATTGGAGCAAATGGAAGCTAATGACTTTATGAGAAATCAAGATACTATAAAACAGATCCAAAGAAATGAAAAATAGAAGGCAATGTGAAATATCTTACTGGAAAAACCACTGACCTGCAAAATAGATCCAGGAGAGATAATTTAAAAATTATTGGACTACCTGAAAGCCATGTTAAAAAAAAGCCTAGACACCATCTTTCAAGAAATTATCAAGCAAAATTGTCCTGATATTCTAGAACCAGAGGGCAAAATAGAAATTGAAAGAATTCACTGATCACCTCTTGAAAAAGATCCCAAAAAGAAAACTCCTAGGAATATTATAGCCAAATTCCAGGGCTCCCAGATCAAGGAGAAAATACTGCAAGCAGTCAAGAAGAAATAATATGAGCATTGTGGAAACACAGTCAGGATAACACAAGACCTAGCAGCTTCTATGTTAAGGGATCTAAGGGCTTGGAATATGATATTCCAAAGGTCAGAGGATTAAAACCAAGAATCACCTACCCAGCAAAACTGAGTATAATGCTCCAGGGAAAAATATGGTCATTCAATGAAGTAGAGGGTTTTCAAGCATTCTTGATGATAAAACCAGAGCTGAACAGAAAATCTGACTTTAAAATACAAGAAATAAGAGAAGCATGAGAAGGTAAACAGGAAAAAGAAATCATAAGGAACTTATTAAAGTTGAACTATTTACATTCCTACATGGAAAAATAATAATTGTAACTCATAAGACTTTTCTCAATATGAGGATAGTTGAAGGGTGTATATATATGCATGTATAGGAGAGTATATGTGTGTATAAATATATATGTGAGTGTGATCATATGTACATGTATACTTAGGGGCACAGGATGAGTTGACCATGAAGGGATGATATCTAAAAAATAAAATTACGGGGTGAGAGGGGAATGTATTGGGAAAAGGAGAAAGGGAGAGATAGATTAGGGTAAATTATCTCATATAAAAGAGGCAAGAGAAAACTGTTACAATAGAGGGGAAGAGCAGGGAGGTGAAAGAGAATGGGTCAACCTTACTCTCATTGAATTTGGCTTAAGGAGGGAATAACATACACACTCAATTGGGTATCTTACCCTACAGGAAAATAGGGGGGAAGGGGATAAGAGGGAATATGATAGAAGGGAGGGCAGATTGGGGGAGAGGGTAGTTAGAAGCAAACACTTTTGAAAAGGGACAGGGTCAAAGGAGAAAATAGAATAAGTGGGGGTTGGGATTGGATGGAGGGAAATATAGTTAGTCTTTCACAATATAACTACTATGGAAATGTTTTGCATAACTACACATGTATAACCTATAGTGAATTGCTTATCTTCCCAGTGGGGGTGGGTGAGGAGGGAAGAAGGGGAAAAATCTGGAACTCAAAGTTTGGAAAACAAATGTTTAAAAAAAATTCTTTTTACATGAAACTGGGAAATAAGATATACAGGCACTGGGGTATAGAAATCCCATCTTGCCCTACTAGAAAGTTGAGTGGGGGGGGGGGGGTGAGGGAGGATATAAGAGAGAACAGATTGGGAGGAGGGGTATTCCATAAGCTCGATATTTTGGGGTGGGGTAGCAGAAAGATGGGGAGAAAATTTTGTAACTCAAAATCTTGTGGAAATGAATGTTGAAAATTAAAAATAAATAAATAAATTGGAAGAAAACCAATCTATTGAAATATACAAATGTTTCCAGTCCTGAGAAACAAAGAAATAAATAATACTATCATATAGAGGACTTCCTAATCCTTATTTCTAAGCCTGACATTTCTCCTCAGCTTCAGATCCACATCTCCTAGTATTTATAAGACACCTTCACCTGAATTTCCTAGTCACCTCAAATGCAACATTCTTAAAACCATATCTTATTATCTTTCCTGTTTTACTTTTCCCATCTTTTGACTGTACCATTTCTGTCAGTGATACCACCACTTACCCATTCACTTTTGAAACAGTATAATATCTGATTCTTCCCTCATATACTAGCAAAAATAAACTATCTAGTCTACATCCATGATATCTCTCCCATCCCCATCATCTCTTCTATATTTCTATTATCACTCCACTAGAATGTCAATCCATTATCACTTAACTTATACTATGGCAATAGAATCCTAACAAGTAGATCTTCCTGCCTCTACTTTCCATGCCTCTTCCCAAACTCAACTAGGCAGATTAATCTTCCTTATGTGTAAATATGATTATGTCACTCTTATGCTCAAAATCAATATATGTTCTAGTTGGTGATGGCTAAGTTTAAATTCCTTATACTTGCATTTAAGATGTAACACAAATAAATCGGTTCAAGAATTTTTTTTAAAAAGATGTAATTTATAACAGCTCAGTGGAGAGCTGTTATTTAGCACCATGGCTAAAGAGCTGGTCTCAAAGCCAGAAGGTTTAAGGCCCCTCTGACACATACCAACTGTGTGACCCTGGATTCTTCATCTCTGGCCCTAGAAAACTCTCTAGGTCTCTAAGTTGCAGAGAAGGTGCTGACCTGCATTTAGAAAAGGAGTTCCCTTTACCAACCAAATCACAGGTTGCTATCCCTATATTTTGATACTTCAGGCTCTATGATTTGGTAGTGTGGGCCATCCCTCCATCAGTGCAGATTGCAGCTCTTCCATGATTAAGTACGTGGTCTTTGAGAGTTACTGTGACTAAAAAAGTGATCACCCTATGGACGGTCTGGCAGTGAGCCACTCTGAACTTAGTATGATTGATCCTCCAACTATAAGCATAAAATTCTATCACTGGACCAATACTCAAAATCATTCCAGCTCAGTAGGACCTGCTAGAACTTGCATTTGGTTGACCCTACCATTATCTCCACACCACAATAAGACATTAGAGTGTAACTCTAGTGGGGGAATGGAGAAAATAAAAGTGGCATTCAATTAATTCAATGGACACCAGAAGCATAAGTCATGAGGGAGAGAGAAAGACAGACAGAGACAGAAGAGGAGAAAGGAAAGGGGAGGGGAAAGGGAAAGGGAAAGGGAAAAGGAAAAGGAAAGAAAAAGAGAAAGGGAAAGGAAGGGAAGGGAAGGGAAAGGAGGGGAGGGGAAGGGAAAAGAGTTGGAGAGAAGGAAGGAAAGAAGGAAAGAAAGAAAAAAGAAGGAAGGAAAGGAAAGATGGGGAAAGAAGGGAGAGAGGGAAGTAGGAAGGGAAGAAGGAATGAAGGAGGGAAGGAAGAAAAGGTGGAAGGAAGGTAAGAGGGAATGAGAGAGAAGGAAGAAAAGAAGGAAGGAAGGGAAAGGAAAGGAAAGGAAAGGAAAGGAAAGGAAAGGAAAGGAAAGGAAAGGAAAGGAAAGGAAAGGAAAGGAAAGGAAAGGAAAGGAAAGGGAAGGGAAGGGAAGGGAAGGGAAGGGAAGGGAAGGGAAGGGAAGGGAAGGAAAAGGAAGAGAAGAGAAGGGAAGGGAAGGGAAGGGAAGGGAAGGGAAGGGAAGGGAAGGGAAGGGAAGGGAAGGGAAGGGAAGGGAAGGGAAATGTGAAAGCAAGCAAGCAAGAATAAAAGAGTGAAAGAAAAAAGAGCAAAACCCAGAGTGCAAAAGAGAGGGTGTCTTGTTAGCCAGACATATTAAACTCTTGACAGATAAACATTGTTTAACATGATTGTTGTTCATAACACCTAAGATCAGCATTTAACCCCTGTCAAAAAGCCAGGCAGAGGTCTCCTTTACCTCAAAGTGCTTACTGCTGCCCTTGCATGTGCACATTTTCTTACTTGAACATATACTTAAATCAGACCCGAGGCTGTGGTAAGGGAGCTATTTTATCATTGTTTACCTCCAAAAATCTGGGATCCCCAAGCTGACAAGCCCTGGCACCTTTGGCTGGGTCTTCAGAAGAAGCATCCCTCCCTCCCACTGATTCTCCTTTCTGGGATTCTTCTCAGCATGTAAAGGAAGGGAGCTTTGCCTAGCATTTAGCACCATTTAAAAAACTACAAAAGAAGGGCCAGGTGCAGGTCCTCTGGTAAAGCTGGAAACAAGGGACTTCGAGGAAACAAAGGCAGGTGTTTCCCTTGTTCAGAAAGTACAGATAAAACCATCTATTGCTTGTCCACTGAGGTCTAGTGGGGAGGGGAGGCAGCATAAGCTGGAAGGTGGATCAAGGCTGAAGAAAGTGAAGACGATGAATGGAATTACAGGGTGTAGACTCCAGGAAACCAAGTCGAAAATCAAAGTCTGTGTTGTTATGTGTGCAAATAAAATGGATTTTTTAATAGCATTTTTGAGAGGAGATGGTTTGGCTTTGAAAACAGTCCTTTGGCTTGTCAAGAGAATCTGCTCTTAACTCAAAAATATACTTTTCATTCCAGATTTATTATATTCTATCTTATTCCATAGTCTTTTATGCATTTGTTTATTCTCACCTACTCAATTGTAAACTGCTGTACGGCAGCACCTTTGTCTTATAAATCTTTGTAGTTTGTCTTTTCCCAAAAAGAAAAACCTCAAGAAAAAAAAAACCTTCCCCCATAATGTCTAGCAAACAAAAAATACTTAAGTATTCAACAGAGTTGAATCTCACCAAGAAGAAAAAGATTCACACCAAAAATTATAGTACAAATTGGGATGAACACATTAAAGCCATCTTTGTTTAAACATAGAAAAGTGGATTTGTGTACCCAATTCATGTTGTTTAAGCCAAAATCAGTTGAAAAATATAATGAATTCATTCACAGCATCTTAGCTTAGTAAGGGACTTCAGAGGCCAGCTAGTCCATCTGACTGAGACTCTTCTTTTTCAGGCCTCCACCACAAGACATTTAGGATCATGGACTCTTAGCATTGGAAAGGGCCTTGGGGTAGGTACACAGATGAGGAAACCAAGGCAGATGGAGATCTAGTGATCTGCCCAAGGTCACACAGCTAGCAACTATCTGAGACAGGATTCAAACTGTTCCTGCCTTCATCCAGTGCTCTTTCCTCTGCCCCACTGACTGCCTCAAGGTACCTACCTACCTAGCTTTGCCCCTCTCAGTCTCAGTTTCTTAACCTAGATGTTTGAACTAGATGATCTCTAATGTCTCATTCAACCCCAACACTCTATAAATTCCATTTGAATAATTGAGTTGAACGGTGCCACCACCAATGTGGGTATCTTTTCTACCAGACCAGAGGACCACCCATCCATGCCTTTTTTCCCTGAATAATTCCTGTCCACATCTTTTCCTAAGTCATCCACAGAAGATTTACTCAACATATTAGAGGTCTCCCTCTATGAATCGTAAGTGCCTGAAAATTAATATTGCTGCAAAAAAGCTAGAGCAATAGAAGACAGCAAATTATATATAATAATAGTGTTTTCACTCTAAAACATACCTTTCATGCAAGGATACTGGGTGCTTCAAATATCATATGGCAAAAACAGATTCTTAAAGATTGAAGAAAGGTTCTCTCTATGTTTATTCATACCAATTCCATGTTAATATATGGTTTGGAGCTCTATACCCTTTAGTTACACCTGTTCGTGCATCTGTCAGCAGGCAGTTTTGCACACAGGTTAAGAACACAGTTGGAAGGATATTCTGTTGTTAGATTGGCCTTTTAAAAAAAGATTAAAAAACTGATTTTTTTTCAACATTTGCATTAATCTGCTTGCAAGGCTATTAAACCATGAACATTATGATGGTTGGCAAGTAACCAATTGAGCATACCAATGAAGAAACAAAATGTAAGTTAGCTATACAGTAATAGGGTAAGGCCCAAAAAGGCTTCCTGGATAAAAATAGGGCCTTGCTGAGACTTCCAGGGTGGCTAAATTCATGTAAAACATATTAATTGCTTACTATTAAGGCACAGAGGATATCCTCAGTGATGGTATTCATAACAGAGACAGGAAAATGAAGCAATTGAGAGTGAACAACATAGGAATTCAAATCCAGCTTTAGTCACCTAGTAGCTGTGTGACCCTAGACAAGTCACTTCTTTGCCTCAGTTTCCTCAACTGTAAAATGAGAATAACGGCCAAATAAGATAATAACTGTGGCCCTAAAGAGAAGTATTACTCTGGGATCCATCCTTTTCCTCATTTGGTCATTCCCCATTTCTGAGGTCAGGCAGTTTCTGAAGAGGGTGGCTGAGTAACGAAGTCATTTCCAGCCCCCAAAGCATCTGATGGCTAACCTGCTTGGGCTGGTCTCCTCCCAACTGATACCTCTACTTTCCCTTACCCAGGAAACAGAAAATCAGCTTGAGCTAAGCCCTCCTCAGAGGACAAGTCTCTGGTCCTTGCTTTTCCCCCATCAAAGTTAGGGGCAATTTGGTCTACAAGGGGGAGACCACAACTGGGGGGGGGGAACTGATTTAGATGTTTTTTGTTTTTCTAGCCAACATGACTACATGCAGCTAGGTCTCACAAAACAGCTAGCATTCTTTAAGTTCACAGAGGGGCCAGTATCAGCTACATCTCAAGGCCAGGCCATATTTTCTAGCCCTGCCTCACCCAAAGAGGAGAAAGAGCTGAGAACTCCTAACCCTCCTCCTCATTAAAATGCCTACCAATCAGAATTGCCTTGCCTTTGCCAGGGCAGCTCCGAAGGATATATTGTCAGACCAATCAAAAGAAAGACACTCCTAGGTTTAAAAGACCCTGGCAAGGGGCAGCTAGGTGGCACAGTGAATAGAGCACTGGTCCTGGAGTCAGGAAGACCTGAATTCAAATCCAGCCTCAGACACTTGACATACTTACTAGCTGTGTGACTTTGGGCAAGTCACTTAACCCCAATTGCCCTCCAAAAAGAAAAAAAAAGACCCTGGCAGCTCTCACTGCAGTTCTTTTGGCACAAATTCATGGCACAAGCCATGGACCCCCTTAAATCCTTTTAGGTTTCGTTCCCTATTAATAAAATGTTATCTTGCATGGAGAATTGCCTCAACTTAGCCTTTTGTTAAATTTTAATCACAATAGCACTTAACACAGTACCTGTTACATTTACTTACTCTCCACCCCCTATCTCCTTTCACAAACAACAATCTACAAAGGATCACATCTTTACCATTTTTCTACTTACTGAAAAACATAGAGTTATCTAAGATCCCACTTTGTTGATTGTATGTTGATTATGAAAAACCATTTGCCTTAAAGGCTTTCTCCCAATAAGGGATATATAATCATCAAAGTCATTTAAAAATCTTTGAATGACTTAACAACAAAAATAACCAATGACCTACTTAATATCATCAACATCAGACATAAAACTGGGAGATGTAAAGTCTTTAAAAGACTTTGTTGGCCACTGTGGTGGAAGAGACCCATGCAGAGTATGAGCTGATTCCTTGTAGTTGGTGAAGTCCTCCTTATCCTCGTGTTTGTGGGTGACAGTCTGCTGATCCCATCAAGCCTTGAACATTGCAGAACTTCCTGGTAGACATCTGAGAAGTTGGTTTGACTCAAGAGTTTGGTTTTGCTATCCACATAGGAAAGGCCAAGTGGATAAAGAATGTTATGCACTTGCAAGTTTGTCCATCAGCGTGTATATCTGGACCAGACAACACAAAGTTGGGCCCAGAACTGAACAGGAAGAGGAGAGTGGGCTATATTCCTTTGGGAAATTGCAAAGCTCATTTAATGACTCCTAGGGAACAAGACCATCTTTTACTTTAAACAAATGCTTTATTAACTTCTGTTTTACATCATTCATTTCCGCCAGATTCTGAGTTACAATCATTTCCCCCCCTTATTCCCCTACCCAATCTCCCAGAATAGCAGTCCAACAAAATATCACTTCCTCCAATCTGCTCCCTCCGATACCTTCTCCCATACCCCGTTCGACTTTTCCATTAGAGGAAGGTGAAGCTTTGTGTCCCAATGCCTGCACATCTTATCTCCCGATTACAAGCAAAAGAATATTAATAATAGTATTAATATATATTTGAAACATTTAATGTTAAGACCTAGAATTTCAGATCCATTTCCTTCCTCTCTTGTCACCCATTCCCTCTGGGGAGATAAGTAATTCAGTATATGTTGTACATGTCTAGCTATGCAAAACATTATCATAGTAGATATATTGTACAAGGCTGCTTATAATTCCCTCCCACTCATCCCACCCCCAACCTGGTCCATTCCCTACATGATCCTGTCCCTCTTCTATAGTGGGTACTTCCAACCTCCCCTCCCCCCAAGGATGCCCTCCCATCCATCATCCCTCCTCTCATCCCCCTTCCCCCTATTCTGCTGCAGGTTGAGATATCCCATTTAGTATGTATGTCATTCTCTCCCTGAACCAAATTCAATGAGAATGTGGTTTTGCCATTTTTGCCTTCCTATTCTCCCCCTCCCTTACAACCACTTCCCCTTGCTTCTTCTACATGAGATAGTTTACCCTACCCTGTCTCTCCCCATCTCCTCTTGCCACTTTCCTCTCTCACCTCATAATTTCATCCCTTGAGTATTCTCCCTTCCCAATAAATTCAACCTATGCCCTCTATCCATATATAACTGTAACCATATACACACACATTCACATATGTATTCATATGACCACACACCCTTCTTCCATTATTTTCATAGTGAGAAAGATATCATCAGTCACAGTTATTGCTTTTCCATATAGGAATGTAAATAGTTCAACTTTGATAAGTTCCTTTTGATTTCTTTTCCCTGATTACCTTCTCAGGCATCTCTTGCTTCTTGTGTCTGAATGTCAAATTTTCTATTCAATTCTGTTTTTTTCCTCAAGAATGCTTGAAATAGGGGCGGCTAGGTGGCGAAGTGAGTAGAGCGCCAGCCCTGGAGTCAGAAGGACCTGAGTTCGGATCCAGCCTCAGACACTTAACCCACACAAACAAAAACCTAGCCGTGTGACCTTGGGCAAGTTACTTAACCCCAATTGCCCTAAAAGGGGCGGCTAGGTGGCACAGTGAGTAAGAGCACCGGCCTCAGAGTTGGGATGACCCGAGATCAAATCCGGCCTCAGGAAATGAGCACCCACACATAAATAATGACTAGCCATGTAACCTTGAGCAAGTTACTTAACCCCAATTGCTTTAAAAAAAAAAAAAGAGAATGCTTGAAAGTCATCTATTCCACTGAATGACCATATTTTCCCCTGAAACAAAATACTCAGTTTTGCTGGGTAGGTGACCCTTGGGTTCTTTCCCAGCTCTTTTGCCCTCTGGAATATCATATTCCATGCCCTTCGATCCCTCAGTGTAGAAGCTGCCAGGTCCTGGGCTATTCTGATTGTGTTTCCACAATATTGAAATTGTTTCTTCCTGGCCGCTTGTAGTATTTTCTCCTTGATCTGGGGATTCTGGAACCTGGCTATAATATTCCTGGGCGTTTTCTTTTTGGGATCTTTTTCAGGAGGTGATCGGTGGATTCTTTCAACCTCTATTTTGCCCTCTGGATCTAAAACATCAGGGCAGTTTTCCTTGAGAATTTCTTGAAGGGTGATTTCTAGGTTCTTCTTTGATCATGGCTTTGACGTCGTCCAATAATTTTTAAATTGTCTCTCCTGGATCTATTTTCCAGGTCAGTGGTTTTTCCCATGAGATATTTCACATTGTCTTCTAATCTTTCATTTGTTTGGATCTGCTTTCTCATAAAGTCATTAGCTTCCATTTGCTCCAGTCTAACTCTGAAGGAATGAATCTCCTCAGTGAGCTTTTGAGATTCTTTTTCCATCTGGCAAATTCGATTTTTTTAAGGCATTCTTCTCCTCATTGCCCTTTTGAGCCTCCTTTGCCATTTGAGTTAGTCTATTTTTAAGGTGTTGTTTTCCTCAGCCAGGCTGTTGACCCTCATTTCATACTTTTCCTGCATCCTTCTCATTTCTCTTCCCAATTTTTCCTCCACTTCTCTTATCTGATTTTTAAAGTCCTTCTTAAGGTCCTCTATGGCCTGCAGCCCACTCATGTTTTCCCCTGGGGCTTTTGGAGCAGGACTTCTGACCTCACAGTCCTTTTCCCGCTCTATGCCCCCAAAATAGGAGTCTAGGGTTGCATTTTTCTGTTTCCTTTGCCTTGGCATGTTGCCACTTGATTACTTGACTTTTGGGCTTGTTGCCACACTATGGCTTTAAGGCCAGATAGAGGAATTTTCGTCCCGAATGTGTGGGAGGCAACTTCCGTTTCTGGCAAGCTGTAAACCCACCCATGACTTCCACCCTAGATCACAATCCAGATCCAGGGAGGTTAAAGCAAGAGCGATTACCCCCCATGACTGATTGCTGGATCTCCCTACAGTTCTCAGGCCAGGAGCTGGAACTGCCTCTGAAAACTACAAAATGGCGTTTCTCCTCAGTGGCTTCTAGCCCCCAGGGGAGGAAGCCAACGCATTCCCCAAATACTGGTCCCAAAGTCCATAGGACACTAACCTCTTACTTTGTCCTAGGCATGTCTATGTTGATAATTCTGGAGTTGCCACAGCTGCTGGTGTTCTGGGGTCTCTCCAGCAGGCTGCTGGCCCTGCTGCCCTGGGGCTAAAACCTCGGCTCAAGGGGACCTGGGCTCCACTCG
This sequence comes from Gymnobelideus leadbeateri, assembly GCA_011680675.1. Taxonomy (NCBI): domain Eukaryota; kingdom Metazoa; phylum Chordata; class Mammalia; order Diprotodontia; family Petauridae; genus Gymnobelideus; species Gymnobelideus leadbeateri. Next base: position 90,517 of record WOXC01007471.1, on the reverse strand, counting down.
GCTTGGCTCGGCTCCCTGCGGCTGCACGCTGCCAGCTCCCAGAGTGCTGCGCTGGTCCTTCCTGCAGGACTGCTGGGCTGTCCTCAGTGGAAGGTTAGCTTCTCTGTGTCATTCTGTGGGTGCTGGGGCTCCAGAAGTTGTTCAGAGTCCCCTTTTACATAGTTTGGGGGGAATCTGGGGGCAGAGTGGCTTGGATGAGCTGTTTCTACTCCGCCATCTTCCAAGACCATCTTTTTAATACATCCTACTGGTATTGCTGTATAATTTTGACAAAAGATAAGTTCTTCCTCAGAATTAAAAATAAATATTATACAGAGGGCACTGGTAGGTATGAATAGGCTGTAATATATAACCAAGATGGGACTTCAAAGAACTGGAGTAAAAGATGTCATCAGGATATGTATGAGAGAGAGACCAAATAAGTTGGTCATGGATTCGCTTGATGGAATTCTAATAAAGCTGCCCTCAGCCCCAATATTCTAACTTCATTATAGGCCACACTGTACCTAACTAACCTCCCTGCTCCCCTAACCCCTGTCAATGTCCTAACTTCTTTATATATTCCTCACTGCTCACTGGAACAACAGTTGTGAGCCTGAACTCTTAGTTCCCACAGAAACAGCAGGTGTGTCCATGTGATGGGAACCTAGCTACTGCCTTTACCTGGTCACTGTCCCAAGACCCATTCCCACAGAAACAGGTGTGTTATTGTATTCAATCACAATCACATCATCTATCTAGCCCAAGACAGGACCACAATATCTAACTGTCTTGGCCAGACAGGACCACAATAGCTACCCAATTGGAGGGCAGAATGACCAGAATGTTTAACCACCCAACCATCGATGGGATCCCTCCTCCATTACCTAATCCCTTAGCAAACTCCTCCTGCCTTTTTAATACTAATCATATTCTGTGATGTAACACTTGTTTCTTCTGGAGGAGGTTGTGCTAGTTATCTTCTGTCCAGGCCCTAACTCTTAAGAAGTTTATTCTAGAACTGACAGTATTATAGCTCTGAGGCATCAGATATTTCTGGCCTACTTAAACCTTCTACTGTTTAAAAGCCTTGTTTACAATCCTACCCTTTACACAAAGGATCTCTCTGACTTTGCTCATCTTATTCTCTATTCCCAGAGTATCCTATGATCCCTTCTCTATGTAAATATTCTATGTAAATTTCTGTTATATAATTGCATCTTTACCCTAAAAAAATCCATCTTGCTTTCTCTGAAGTTGCTGGTTCCTCTTGGAATTTAGCTCACTTCATGAGAGGCATCAGTCTCAATAAATGCCCTTACTTGGATTAGAGGTGGTTGGACTGAATTCTTTGAGACAGTTCCACCACAACACATCATGAAACCCCAACAGTTGGGGGGGCAGAGCCCCCACTGAAACACACTGACATCCTTCTGATATTACCAGAAATTGAGAAAGAGTCTTAGAACACCGAGTAAGCCTCCTGCACTTAACTTAGGGGAGAACACATACAAAAGTCTCCCAGGATGGGTAGGCATGGAAGGATTGCAGTCTGTATAACTAGTGGGTACACTCAAATCAAAGAGATCACAGATCCACTTGAGGGTTCTACCTTCTAGACCCTAGTGGATTTTTTTTTAAATGACAATAAAGCATACATCTAGACCTCAAAAGTTTACAAGTATGCATAAACAACTGTAGCAAAATGGAAGCATGAAACTGCCTATACAGGGGTGGGGAACCTTCGACCTCAAGGCCATATGTGGCCAAATGTAAAGTTTGGATTCAGTCAAAGGGCTGCACTTGAGGACCTAGAGGGCCACATGTAGCCTTGAGGCCACAGGTTTCCCCATCCCTAGAAGAGAAGTACAAATAAGATGACATGAGAATTTACAGAATTTCACTTTCAGGGAAGGAAAATCTCATGGAGTAGATGACATTTAAGGAGGACCTTGAAGAATGGTTAGGATTTCAATAGATGGTGATGGGAGAAGGAATCATAGAAGGCTCTGGGGATAGAGAATAAGATGAGCAAAGTCAGAGAGACCCTTTGTGTAAAGCAAGGCTGCGTTACATACCAGAGAAGCAAAAGTGAAGATACCGATAAGTAAGAAATTTACTGAAAAAAGACGATAGAGAGGATGGCCACAGTAATAATAAGAATAGTAATAATAGTCAGCATTTTCATCTAGTGCCTACTACAGTCATCCCTTCCACAGCATGACTTTCCCCGACATGGTTTCTATATATTGTGGGTTAGCATAAGAAATGAAATGGGAATTTTGGGGGACTTTTGTGAAAGCCAGAAATGACACACTAAGACCAGCAGATGACACAGCCTATGACCAAATACTCAACCCAAATTTTACAATAAGGTACTGCAAGCACCCCATAAAAGAAAAAGAAGAAATTCAGACTTCCTTTCTGGGATGTAGGGACGGTCAAAAATTTTTACACGGATTTTCCAGATCATGGAGACTCTGAGCCCCCCAGACACAGAAGGGATAAACTGTATTTATCAGGCACTGTGCTGAATACTTTACAGATATTATCTCATCTGATCCACACAACAACCCTGGGAGATAGGTACGATCATTACCCTCATTTACAATTGAAGAAACTAAAGGTGAATAGAGGGTGACTTGTCCAAGATCACGTAACTATTACATGTATGAGGTCAGATTTTGAACCCAATTCTTCCGGAATCCAAGCCCAGGGCTGTATCATTGGTATGACCAAACTGCCACAATTTCTGTCAAGAATGGAGAATGGTGGTAATAACCAATGGAACATGGGACTGAAGAGAGTTGCTGCTAAAATCTCAAGAAGTGCTTGTTAAGTCAGTATGACTCTTTGTGATCCTGTTTGGGGTTTCTTGGCAAAGAAGTGCAAAGGAGTGGCTTGCCATTTCCTTCTCCAATTCATTTTATAAATGAGGAAACTGAAGCAAATAGGGTTAAGTGGTTTGCCCTGGGACACACTGTAGTAAGTATTGGAGGTCATATTTGAACTCAGGAAGATGAGACTTCCTGATTCCAGGCCTGGTGCTCTACCAACTGTACCCCCTCACTGTCTAAGGTACAGAATATACCCCAGCTTTTTGCTTTGCTAGGACCCCACTCAAGGTAACATTGTAAATCATTGGAACTATGTAAGTCCTTAAGGGGAAAGGTGTCCTACAAAAAAAAAAGAGTATTCCCTTGATTCTCTGTTGGCCAAAAGTCCGTTCATTGTCATTTACTATTAAAAAAATGGTTACTATCTTTTGAGGCCTTGTAAACTTAAGTGTTTGTAAGAGGAGTTAATAGTTAGATTTGGCAAAGTGACATGAATTTAATTTCCTACATTGTACTTGGGAGGGGACAAAGAGCACCTTAAGTGAGAGTTTTATAAAAAGTACCTGAGAATTTCACATCAGGAAGGAACTTTTTAACATGATTACCCACAAGCTGTATGAGTTGTGTCCAATGAAAATGCATCACCTAGTAGCCAAGCTGGTGAAAGATGAACCTCACTAATCTTAGCCAGTCTGGTTCTTAGTCAGCAGATACCTATTGCTACAGCCGCACTACAAGATTTTCCATTGACTTTTCAGAGCTCATACGCTGTGGGGACAGATTTCAAGAGGCCAGGGACATCTCTACAACATCACGATGTATTGGAATAGGATTTCAATGAGGGGAGCTGACCAAGAGGTCACATTTTTTAATAACTTAAAGAATGTTTTCCTCGTAATAATGCTGTAAAATGAGTACTGCAAGCATCATTAACTAGATTTTACAGATAGAGAAACTGAGATTTAGAGAGGTAAGGACTTGCCTTTGGACTCAAAGTCAAAGCAACTCTGCTGCTAATAACAGTACTGCCTAGAGGTTTCATGAACTTCATTTCAACTTCTTAATAGGGCAGGCTTAAAATCACTTCTGAGATTTCAGTTTAAATGATGGGAAAGACCACAATTCAGAAGGACTCATGATGAAACTTACTACCTACCTCCAGATAGAGAGCTAAGGGACTCAGAGCGAAGATTAAAGTATTTTTTCTTTTTCTCTCTGTTTTCCTTTTCCTTTGTGCATGGCTAATGAGAGAATTTTGGCTTTACCATATATATCTATGTATATAAGAAGTTTTGTTTTTCTTTCCTTCTCAATGGCTATAGAAGGGGAGCTTAGAATAAGAGAATTCAAAACAGAAAACAAAATAAAATTGAAAAATAATTAAGTCAAACATTTTAAATAAATTAATACAAAACATAAACTGCTTATCTCTTGTCCAAAAAAATGTAAATGTCTGGGAAGGGATTTTCCACCTCGCTATGATAATTATACTCAGGAAATGAATTGGATAAAATCCAGCTTCATTGTCTGGAGAATCTTTCAATTTGTGTAATACCTAGAGTGATAAGATCAGAAGGTCATGTGTCCAGGTCAGCTATAGTGGTAAATCTTACAGAACCTTTTAGGCTGAACTACGGAACACGTCAGGCACTTAGTGATGGATTAAATTGGTTCTTTGTTGGGTGAAAGACACATATAGGTTAAATATGTTATTTTTGCCCATATGGCACCACTACATCTTTGTCTTCCCAAGGCTACTTGAATCTAATATATGCCATGGAAGGCAGGGGTATAAATAGGGGTTCCTCTGACTGGAGTGTTGACTATCACTTAGCATCTAAGACTCTAGGTTGGGACAACTGGACAATGAGCTTTGTATACAATGAGTACCATGAGTCAGTACAAATAAATCAGTTGGTAATAGGGAATAACAGGGAATAGGGATCAAGTTCTCAAGGGGAGGTATTAAGAACTGGAAAGACAAAGGATCTCACTTCCAGCAAGAATGGAGAACAGGAGAACAGTATCAAGAATGGTAAGCTCCAAATAAGCACAGGCTGGAGGGGGAAGGAAAAGAATGACAACCCCCCCCCCCAAAAAAAAAGCTCTGGGTTTTTTTAAAGCTATATTGGACACACTGCACCCAGATTTCCTCCAAACTATGTAAAAGGGGACTCTGAACAACTTCTGGAGCCCCAGCACCCACAGAACGACACAGAGAAGCTAACATCCCGCTGAGGACAGCCCAGCAGCCCTGCAGGAAGGACAAGTGCAGCGGTCTGGAAGCCAGGAGCAGAGCACGGGGAGCCGGGCACAGGTCCGGTCAGCCTGAGTCGTGGGTTTAGCCCCAGGGCGGCAGGGCCAGCAGCCAGCTGGAGGGGACCCCAGAACACCAGCAGCTGTGGCGACTCCAGAATTATCAACATAAACATGCCTAGGACAAAGTAAGAGGTTAGTGCCCTATGGACTTTGGGACCAGTATTTGGGGAACGCGTCAGCTTCCTCCCCTGGGGGCTAGAAGCCGCTGAGGAGACACACCATTTTGTAGTTTTCAGAGGCAGTTCCAGCTCCTGGCCTGAGAACTGTAGGGAGATCCAGCAATCAGTCATGGGGGGTAATCGCTCTTGCTTTAACCTCCCTGGATCTGGATTGTGATCTGGGGTGGAGGTCGTGGGTGGGTTTCCAGCTTGCTGGAAATGGAAGTTGCCCCCCCACACGTTCGGGACGAAAATTCCCCTATCTGGCGGCAAAACCATAGAATAGCAACAAACCCAAAAGTCAAGTAATTAAGTGGCAACATGCCAAGGCAAAGGAAACAAATCAAACAGAAAAACACAACCCTAGACTCCTACTTTGGGGGCAAGGAGGGTCGAAGCATGGAGCGGGAAGAGGACTGTGAGGTCAGAAGTCCTGCTCCAAAAGCCCCAGGGGAAAACATGAGTGGGTTGCAGGCCATAGAGGACCTTAAGAAGGACTTTAAAAATCAAATAAGAGAAGTGGAGGAAAAATTGGAAAGAGAAATGAGAAGGATGCAGGAAAAGTATGAAATGAGGGTCAACAGCCTGACTGAGGAAAACAACACCTTAAAAAATAGACTAACTCAAATGGCAAAGGAGGTCCAAAAGGGCAATGAGGAGAAGAATGCCTTAAAAAATCGAATTTGCCAGATGGAAAAAGAATCTCAAAAGCTCACTGAGGAGATTCATTCCTTCAGAGTTAGACTGGAGCAAATGGAAGCTAATGACTTTATGAGAAATCAAGATGCTGTTAAGCAGATCCAAACAAATGAAAGATTAGAAGGCAATGTGAAATATCTCATGGGAAAAACCACTGACCTGGAAAATAGATCCAGGAGAGACAATTTAAAAATTATTGGACTACCTGAAAGCCATGATCAAAGAAAGAACCTAGAAATCACCCTTCAAGAAATTCTCAAGGAAAACTGCCCTGATGTTTTAGACCCAGAGGGCAAAATAGAGGTTGAAAGAATCCACAGATCACCTCCTGAAAAAGATCCCAAAAAGAAAACTCCCAGGAATATTATAGCCAGGTTCCAGAATCCCCAGATCAAGGAGAAAATACTACAAGCAGCCAGGAAGAAACAATTTCAATATTGTGGAAACACAATCAGAATAGCCCAGGACCTGGCAGCTTCTACACTGAGGGATCGAAGGGCATGGAATATGATATTCCAGAGGGCAAAAGAACTGGGAATGAACCCAAGGGTCACCTACCCAGCAAAACTGAGTATTTTGTTTCAGGGGAAAATATGGTCATTCAGTGGAATAGAGGACTTTCAAGCACTCTTGAGGAAAAAACCAGAATTGAATAGAAAATTTGACATCCAGATGCAAGAAGCAAGAGATGCCTGAGAAGGTAATCAGGGAAAAAAAATCAAAAGGAACTTATCAAAGTTGAACTATTTACATTCCTATATGGAAAAACAATAACTGTGACTGAGGAAATCTTTCTCACTATGAAAATAATGGAAGAAGGGTGTATGGTCATGTGAATACATATGTGAATGTGTGTGTATATGGTTACAGTTATATATGGATAGAGGGCATAGGTTGAATTTGTTGGGAAGGGAGGATACTCAAGGGGTGAAGTTGTGAGGTGAGAGAGGAAAGTGGCAGGAGGAGATGGGGAGAGATAGGGTGGGGTAAACTATCTCATGTAGAAGAAGCAGGGGGAAGTGGTTGCAGGGGAGGGGAAAAATAGGAAGGCAAAAAGGCAAAACCATATTCTCATTGAATTTGGTTCAGGGAGATCATGACATACATACTAGGTGGGACATCTCAACCTACTGCAGAATGGGGGGAAAGCGGGGAGAGGAGGGATGATGGATGGGAGGGCATCCTTGGGGGGGAGGGGAGGTTGGAGGTACCCACTATGGAAGAGGGACAGGCTCAAGTGGGGAATGGACCAGGTGGGGGGTGGGATGAGTGGGAGGGAAGTATAAGCGGCCTTGTACAATATATCTACTATGATAATGTTTTGCATAGCTAGACATGTACAACATATACTGAATTACTTATCTCCCCAGAAGGAATGGGTGACAAGGGAGGAAGGAAATGGATCTGAAATTCAAGGTCTTAAGATTAAATGTTTCAAATATATATATATATATATAATATATATATATATATATATATATATATATATATATATAAAATAAATAAAAATGAAAAAAAAGCTATATTGGAGGAAAGATCAAGATCAAAAAGGGAAAGGAGGCATGTCTCAGGGTGGACGGAATAACGATAGTGAACAGAGGAGAGAAAGGGACATTGCTCGGGTTTTATTTTTACTTCCATTTTCTCTCTCACACAGAAACTGAACTGAGCTGAAAAGAACAGCACCATGATGGTTAATGAGGAATGGATAGCTGAGATAAATGAGAAGATAGTAACCAGAGATCAGTACAAGGCACCTGGTCCAGGAAAACTCTACATAGTCTAGAGAACTGAAATAACTAGCAGATGTGATTGCCGAGCTACTGCTGTGGAGAAAGATCATGAAGAAAGGGAGCCTTTGAGAATGGCAAATGTCAAGGTTCTTTTTTTAAAGGAGAAAGTATTATTAAAAGGAGGTTTATTGATCACCTAAAAAGAAAATGTAAACACAGGACATCAAGACTTTCTCAAAAACAAGTCACGTCAAATTAACTAGTGGTCAGTAGACCAGTAGTTCAGGAAAATATTCTAAAAAGAGTTTACCTAAGTTTTAACAAAACACTTACAGCATTTATCATGCTATTCTCGTGGACAAGATGGTAAGATATAGGCTAAGAGAGAATACAGGAAGACTGATTTGGAACAGATTAAATGGCCAGACTCAGAGTAGTCATTAATGTTACAGTGTCCACTGGAATGTCTCAGGGATTTTTAACTTGGTCTAGTGCTATCAAGATGTTTTATTACTGATTTGGATAAAGGTACAGAGCTAATGCTTATGAAATTCACAGATGACACAAAGCTGGGAGATTGACCACACTGAATGGTACAGTCAGGATTCCAACAACAACAAAATAATTTTGATATGATAGGACATTGTTGTTCAGTCATTTCAGTTGTGTTCAACTCTTCATGACCCTATTTTGGGGTTTTCTTGGCAAATACACTGGAGTTGTTGGCCATTTCCTTCCCCAGTTCATTTTTTCAGATGAAGAACTGAGGCAAAAGTGGGTGACTCATTCAGGGTCACACAAGTAATAAGTGTCTGAGGCCAGATTTGAACTCAGGAAGATGTCTTTCTGATTTCAGACCTGGCACTCTATCTAATATACCACCTAGCTGCCCTTCAAAGAATATTAGGATGATCTATCAAATTGAACTCTCATAAGGATCAATGTAAAATTTTACACTTGAATGAAAAAAAAAGTGAATTTTGAAAGTATAAAATGGGAAAGGTATTACTAGATAGCAATTCATCTGAAAATAATTTAGGTTTTTGGGTGGTCTGAAAGCATAACATGAGTCAATACTGTGATTATGGCAACCAGAAAACCTTTAGGTTACATTAAGAAAGTCTATTGGGGCAGCTAGGTGGCACAGTGAATAGAGAACTAGCCCTGGAGTCAAGAGGACCTGAGTTCAAATCCTGCCTGAGACACCTGACACAATTACTAGCTCTGTGACCTTAGGCAAATCACTTAACCCCCAATTGCCCTGCTTTCCCCCCTCCAAAAAAAGCAAAAAAAAAAAAAAGTCTATTTCCAAGGATGAGGGAAGTGATAGTTTTTTTTGTACTATGTTCTGATCAGACCATACCTGCGTTTTTCTGCTACATTCTGGGTAACACCTTTTAAGAAGGCTATTGATACATTGGAAAGTGTCTATAGTAGGTCAATCAATTCAATTTAATGATTCAATAAACATTTATTAAGTACCAACTATGTGCCAGGCACTGTGCTAAATATTAGCTGGATTCCCTTGATTTTTTTAAAAAAGGAGTACTTTTAAAAGAATTTTTATTGATCATCTAGAAAAACAAAGGGTGATCAGCAAGACACAGAAAGACTTTCTCTAAAATAAGTGAAAGTTGGAGGAGACATAGGCACTAGCAGCTAGGGCTTTTACAAAAAAGGAGCTTCATGTAGGAAAGGCCATTTGAGCCAAGTTTGGAGAGAAATTAGGGATTCTAAGGGATGGAAGTAAGGAGGGAATATATTCCAGGCCTGTATAAAGGCAGGGAGACAGAAGGTGGATTATCACATGTATGGAACAACAAAAATACTCATTTGTCTAAATTGAAGAGTACAAGAGTAAGAGTAAATAATGGACCTCAAAATGTAGATTGGAGACAGGTTATAAAGAGTTTTAAATAGCAAACATAGGAGTTTGTGTTTAATTCTATAGGTAGTAGGGAGCCACTAACGTTTGTTGAACAGGGGAGTGATATAGTCAGACCTATTCTTTAAGAGCATCACCGTGGCAGCCCTACAAAGGATGGGTTTAAGAGAGGAGATACTTAAGGCATAGAGAAAAATACTGTAATAATCCAGGTGAAAGTTACCATTTCTGTGCTTTTCCCCCTCTTGTCTTTAATAATATAACAGGGGAACTGGCCAATGGGAGCCCAGTCCTGGGAGGATGTGCCTGTTGATGACCCATGTACATGGCGGTGGGGGGAGGGGGGGTGTGAGGAATTTGCAAAAGCATAATGACTTGTAATGGAGGGGCCTTGCCTCCAGTTCAAAGCATGCTCAGGTGTTCTGTAGCTATTTCTAGTCTGCTTACTACATGGTAAGTAAAAGTCTTTTATTTGTCTGCTGAGTCAGAACTGAATATGCACCCAAAAAGCACAAACCAATCAAACCAATGAAATCTCTGTCTCTGTCTCTGTCTCTCTGTCTCTGTCTCTCTGTCTCTCTCTCTCTCCCTCTCCCCCCATGACATACTCTCTGTCTCTGTGTCTCTCTGTCTCTTTCCCTCTCCCTCTCTCTCCTTGACACTCTCTTTCTAATGGACACTCTTTGACCTTAGAGCAAACAGATAAAAATAAAGAGAAGCAAGATCTCTTAACAGATTTTCTATATTGGCTTACTATGGTGGGAGCACAGAGCTAATTATCTTGAAGAACAGGGGGGGAAAAGGAGAAATCCATGTGAGTTTCTATGTGGTAAAGCAAGGTAGCTTCAGAAATCTATTGTTCCTGGATGGTTGTCCTTGTTTGTTTTATATTTGCCATGAAAAAGTCATTTAATCTCCCTCACTTTGTTTTATTATCTTTAAAATTAGAATAATAATGCCATTAGTATAAAATTTACAGAGCTGTTGTGAGGATGAAATAAGATACTATATGTAAAGTATTTTGCAAATCTTAAAGCACCATGTAAATGCCAATTATCTTTATTCTCATCATCATTAATTGTATTGTGTATGTCCCCATGGATATCTTGAGGTTTGGGACTAGAAGATAGCCACAGAGGACCTGGAAGGATTCATCACAAGATCCCTTTAGCTGTCCTGCACAATACCCGTCAGAACTCTTCCCTGTTCCGCATGACCCTAGTGTTTTTACTAAATTTCATATTACCTGACCTTGGGAAACTGATCTGAATTTGGTATAAGTTTTTAGTGACGTCTAGTATTCACCACTTCCTCTTCTAGATGTTAACAGACTATCAATTCACAAATTTTGTTATTGATACCAGAGGTAGCTAGGTAGCACAGAACTATAGAGCTATAGAGCACCAACCCTGGAGTCAGGAGGACCTGAGTTCAAATCTGACCTCAGACACTTAACACTTACTAGCTGTGTGACCTCGGGCAAGTCACTTAACCCCAATTGCCCTGCCTTCCCCCCTCCAAAAAAAAAATTAATACCACTCATCATCAGACTAAAGTTTCCAAAATGTAACTTCTTTCCTTTTTCTGAAAATCAACACATCATTTACACATTACAAATATCTCCTGGCATTTCTTTTATTGATTACTTAGTGATTTGATCATATCAAGTTTCCTTTTTTTCCCATTTCCTGTGCCAGAAGTCCTCATCTTTAAATGTCCTATTGAGCAGCTAGGTGGTATAGAGTGAATAGAGTGCCAGGCCTGGAATCAGAAAGACTCATCTTCCTGAGTTCAAATCTGGGCTCAGATACTAGTTTTGTAATCCTAGCAAGTCCCTCAATCCTGTTTGTCTCATCTTCCTCATCTGTAAAATGATCTAGAGAAGGAAATGGCAAGCCATTCCAGTATTTCTACCAAGAAAACCCCGAATGGGATCATAAAATCAGACATGCTTGAAACAACTGAACAAACACAAAATGTTTATCCTAGTCTCATCTATTTGGGCTTTGATTTCCTCTTAATCTTGTTTATTCCACATTTTCCTCCACTGTGAATGTGTTGATTAAAAATTGAATTGTTTCGATATTTTTCCATCATTTGTTAATGCTAGCTGAAAGGTATCTATCTCTTCTTCATCCATTTTTGCTCCAGTCATACTTTAAAAATACATTTTTGTTGTCCTTAGCAGTTTTGCATGTTTCTATTCACTGGGGCTTTATATGCCTTATATCATGTGCCCCCATCTTTTGTATATATTCTTTTAAAATATGAAACTCTTAGAGAGCTCCTGATGTAGCCATATTTTTTTCTTAAATCTCTCTTCTCCATTCTGACAGTATTTTGTCAGAATCTTATATTTGGGATTTCCTATCTCTCTTGTTTCAACTCTCCTTTTAAAGAGTCAAGTCCAGGTTGCCAGAGCAAGTCATTTCCATTTTTGATTTGTCAGTCATCCTTTAAGGTCCATTCCAAGTACTGTTTTTGCAATGATGACATTCCTGATTCCCTCATTCAGTAATGATCTTTTTTACCTTAGACCTTACTAACCCTTTGGGTTTTACCTCTCTTATCCATGTGTAATTTTGTATGAACTATTTATATCTATGTCATAACCCCCTACTAGATTATGAGTTACATGAGGACAAGACTTGAATCTTTTTTCATCTTTGTATGTCCCCAGCACCCATCACAGTTCACTGTGCACAGTGAGTGCTAAATAAATATTGAAACCATTGAATCATGTGGTAAACTAGGTCAGCATGACCACTCCAGGAGAAGTGAGCCCAGCTTGTTTATAATAGCCATAACTGGCTACTCCACTGCTGGGCAGAGCAGTTTCTTTTCAAGTTACCTGTACACTGAGCCCTGTTTCTGTTCTCTCTGTCCTTTCATCTGATTTCCCCTATATCTTTGTGTTTTACTTGGTCTCAGGTAGGAGGATGCCCTATTGGCCTCCTCTTACTTCTTTTTTTTTTTTTTTGCTTTTTGGAGGGCAATTGGGGTTAAGTAACTTGCCCAAGGTTACATGGCTAGGTTTTTGTTTGTGTGTGTTAAGTGTCTGAGGCAGGATCTGAACTCAGGTCCCTCTGACTCCAGGGCCGGCACTCCACTCACTGCACCACCTAGCCGCCCCCCTCCTCTTATTTCTTACCCAATACTACCTCCTCAAGCGTAAGTTGACTTGAACCATTCCAAGGTCCCATTCTTATCTTCTCAGGATTCTCGCCTCTGTTTCATATGGTATTTCCTGGGATGCCTCTTAGGAGATTCCTAGTTGGTCATCATCTCTATGTAACCTGTATACTCCTAGAGGAAGCAAAAAGGTGGCATAATGGATAGGGTGCTGGGCCTGGAGTCAGGAAGAGCTGGTACTTCCTTGACATCTATTAGCTTTGTAACTCTGGGCAAGTCACTTAACTTCTGTTTGCCCCAGTTTCCTCAGCTATAAAATAGGGATATTAATAGCATCTGCCTCTTAGAGTTGTTCTGAGGATCAAATGAACTAAGATTTGCAAAGGGCTATGCCTCATACATAATAGGTACTAAGTAGGCGGCGGCTACATGGTGCAGTGAATAGAGCACTGGCCCTGGAGTCAGGAGGACCTGAGTTCAAATCTGGCCTCAGACACTTGACACACTTATTAGCTGTGTGACTTTGGGCAAGTCACTTAACCCCAAGTGCCCTCCAAAAAGCAAAAAAATAAAAAAATAGGTGCTAAGTAAATGTTTGTTTTCTTCTTCTAGACAAGATTTAAGATCCAGTGGATGTGTGCCCATTTTCAAGTCATAAACTAGTTTTGAAGGAAGAGGGCCTACACTGTTAACAATAGAAAACTTCTTCCTTGATCCAGTGGCAGGGACCATTTCTGTCTTCTTTTCCAAAATGTATTGTTCTGGCTTAAACTGAGTAGAAAAACAATGCATTATCCATCCTCTCCTTCCCCCAAATCCAAACAGCTAAAAAGTGAAAAGGTAACAGGTTGTTGGTTAAAAATTGACAGGAAGGTCTAAGTAAGCAGGTTCCTAATAGTATCTTTGAACATGAAAATGGTCACTAAGTACACTGACCTGCCTTTAAGACAGAATATACACAAATAATGTAAACAAGGATTGTATTTTCCACTTGTGCTAGAAACAAACAAAAATTCTCTGGTAAGAGAAACTTGCCTGACAATTTAGAAATAATAACACAGCTGCTTCCCACCAGAAATTTCTGTGGTTTTCCCCACAGTTACAAAATAACCAGTACCAAGAAACTCCACTAACGTCCACAGAAACATTGTTTGAAAACATCTCGTCATAGTTAAAAAGCTAACTTGCAATTACTATAATAACAATAGTTTGCAATTTCATTGAATTTTACAGCTTGTAAAGCACCTTCCCCACAATACTGTAAGGTGGGCAGAGCAAAAATTATTATTCCTAATTTACAGATGAGGACAGTGATCCTCTAAGTGGTTTAGTGACTTCTCACCAACAATCATAACACTAATAAATAGAAAAAGCCAATATCTGAACCCAAATCTTCTGATTCCCAAGTCCAGCTCTCTTCCTGGTATTAGAAAAGCAAATGGTAGGGAAAGTTTCTTAGTCTTTTGTTACTTATTTGTATCAGGACAAGCTTTAGCTGCCCCTTGACCTTTCTGCAATATTTGGTGCTGTTGACAAGCATCTTTTATTCTTGAAATTTCAACAATTTACCAAATGTTTATTAAATAACTATTTTGTGCCAGGCATTGTACAGGATTTTGGACTTACAAAAATAAACAAAAAACCAACCCCTGCCATCAAGGCACTTTCATTCTACCAAATACTTGTTCTTTGTTGCTGATTCTTTGCTTTTCCTTGGCTTCTTTGTCATACTCTTCCTTAAAATTTCTATCTTTCTAATGACTCCTTTTTGGTTTCTTCTACTGGTTATTCCTTCTCCTTCTGTGAAGACAAGAGTCTTATTGTCAAAAAGGCTTAGTCCTCGACAATTGTCAGTCTTGGAGTCCTTGACTCCATTTTCTTTCTTGAATATTTTTGTCCATTCCCAAGGCACCAGCTTCAAAATCTATCTCTCTAACACCAACTCCACTCCTAAAATTCCAGTCTTACATCTGCCTATTAGATAGTTCCACTAAGATGTCTCACTTTGGTACTTCAAACTCAAAATGTCTAACATTTAACTCAGCCTTTGTCCCCCATCAGTTATTTAGTAAGCATTTAGTAAGTATTTTCGATGAATCAGACACTGTCCTAAGTGCTAGAGGAAAAAAGTTAGTCCCTGTCCTCAAAGAGATGATATTCTAGTGGGGGGAGACAACATGTAAATAATTATATACATACAAAATACATGGAGAGGGTGTCCATGGAAAATAATTTTTTTTAAAAGGCAGATAGAAGGCAGGGAATAGGTTGGCATCCAGGAAGAGTGCTTTGCAAAAAGTGAGAAATAATCTGAAGGTGAGGAGAAAGCATTGCAGCCAAAGAGGACAGCCAATGAACAGTTGGAAGATGGAGCACCTTGTATAAAAAACAGCAGTAAACATTTATTAAGTACCTAGTATGTTCCAGGTACTAAGAGAAGAAAAAAACCAGTCCCTGCCCTCCAAGAGCTCATAGTTTAATGGGGGAGACAACAAGCAAACAAATCTGTAAACATAAGTGACGTGCAGAATAAACAAATAGAGAATAATTGAGAGGAAAGGCCCTAGAATTAATTGGGTTTGGAAGAGGGGTTTGGAAAGGCTTCTTGTAGAAGCTGGGATTTTGCTTGTGACCTGAGGAAAGCTAGCTTAAAGGAAACCAGTAGTCAGAGATGAGTAGAAATAGCATTTCAGGCAAAAGTGACAGACTGAGAAAATGCCAGGATGTCTTGTTCATGGAACAGCAAAGAGGCTAGTTACAGGACTGAAAAGTACATGTAGGAAGTTAGGTATGAGCAGACTGGAAAGATAGGAGGGGACTAGGTTTGTAAAAGGCTAAAAACACGGAAAGGAAGATTTTGTATGTGACCCTGGAGGTAATACGGGAGCTACTGAAATTGCTTTAATTGGGCGATGACATGCTGAAACGTATGTCTTAGGGAAATCATCTTGGCAGCTGAATGGAAGAAAGACTGGAGTGGAGAGAAATGTAAGGCAGAGAGGCCAACCAGCAGGCTAATGCAATAATCCCAGCAAGAGGTGATAAAGGTCTGTACTAAGATGATGACTATGTGAGTGGAGAGAAGTTATATGTAAAAGATGTGGTTAACACAATAACATGACTCTTCTTATAATTTCCCTAGTTATATTGATAACTCTACCCATTCCCCATGCTTTTGGTACTATCATTGGTTCGTTATCCCCCACTCCCTACCCAAAGATCCCACTGCCAACAACTGATCTGTTGCCAAGTCTTAGAGATTTTACCTGCAAAGTATCTCTAGCATCCACCTGCTCTTTTCTGCTTCCACTAATAGCAGTCCAATTCAGGCCCTCATTCCCTCTCACCTAGTCTACAAACCCATCTCCCAGACTCTACACTCTCTTCTCTCAAATCATCCTTCCATACAAAAATAGTAGTGTAGGATCATGTCACATCACTACGCAAAAACCTTCATAGATTTAATGCAGGAAAGGAGGCATTTAGTCCAACTTTCTTTTTACAGAAAAGTAAACTGAAGTATAAGTGACCATCAAAGTTATAAAAATAGGAAGTGGCAGAGATCAGAATTCAAATCCAGCTCCTCTGGCTACAAATTCAGAGTTCTTTAATTGGCTTCTTCTTATCCACAGAATAATTTTTAAAGAGCTTCAAGAACCTCAAAAGGCTGACCCCCATCTTTCCAGTTTTATTACCCCTTATGTATCCTAAAATCTCAAAGAATTGAATTAACCCAAAACCACTCACTTTCTTCAACCTCTATGTATTTCCCAGTTATCCTCCATGACTGGAGTGGATCTGCACCTGTTGAAATCCATCTCATGTGCCATGAAGCCTTCCTTCCTCATCCTTCTGGACTTCCACAAGCTCCCCAAGACTGCCAACCTTTTTCATAAAAATTGTTTTATACATTTATCCTATTAGCTTTCCTAAAAGTTTATCTGCTCCAACTCCCAATTAGTTTATACGGTCCTTAGGTGAAGGAGCTGAACTATATTTCATCTTTTTGCTTTTCCAGGTCCTAGTCCGGTATCCAGAACAAATAGGCACTTAGTAACTATTTACTGAATTAGATTAAGTAGAGGTAGAAATTTTGAATTCGTTTCTTCTTTGAGACTGTTGTTCGCTGGAATAGAAGATTCTTGGAGAACCTTTTCAGTTGTATGATTCTTTGTTTTCCCTTGGAACCAAAAACATGATAAGACCTGAAGAATAATAGCAAATATATCTCTCAGAGTACAATTATAATATCTAAAATTGACTGCTTTGTACATTTTGCTGGTGTTTCTACCTTTCATCCACAAGGCTGCACACTGCTCATTAGCATTTTTAAAAAATTAAGTTGTGTTGGATTCCACCTCCAGCCAAGTCCGATTCTACTATCTCCTCATGGTACAGAGTTGACTATGAATCTTATCATAGATTCAGACCTGGAAGGAACTTCAAAGACCATCCCCCTCATTTTACTGATGAGGCAGTTGAGGGTCAGAGAGGTTAAGTGACTTGCCTAAGATCACAAAACTAGCAAGTGGCAGTCAAAATTGAAACCCAGGTCCCCTGAATGCACAACCCTTTCACCTACACTATATAGAAGAGTGTAAGCCCTGGCACATTCTTCCAAGATGGAAAAGATCATAGCATCAAAAATCAGGGCAACTAGGTTGCACAGTAGATAGTGTGCCAGGCCTAGAGTCAGGGTGACATTAGTTCAAATCCACCCTCAGATAGTTGCTAGTCATGTGACCCTGGGCAAGTCACTTAACCCTGTTTGCCCCGGTTTCTTTATCTATAAAATGAGCCAGAGAAGGAAATGTCAAACCACCCTAGTATCTTTGCCAAGAAAACCCTAAATGGGGTCATGAAGAGTCAGACACAACTGAAATGACTGAACAACAAAATAAATCTAGAGCTAGCAAAGCTTAGAGACCGCTTTGCCCAACTCCCCTTATCTTACACTGAGGAGAAATTCAATGACTTACCCAAAGTCATGTTGCTAATAAGTAGGGTTTGAACCCAAATCTTCCAACTCCAAAGTCACTACCCTTTCTACTGCACCACAGGCCTGCATAAAATGCACTTGAAAAGAATTGGCCTCATTGTGGAAAAGTTCATCACTACAAAATAATTGGTCACCAGGGTTAACTACTGAGGCATGTGCAGTGTCATGATCCACAATAATATCTTAGAGCTGGGGAGCAGTGAAGATATTGGCTTCACAAAAAAATTAAACCAAACATTTTAAGAACTCATTTTACACATCGAACACAAGGCCTGTGAGCTACATCCTGAGCAGCAACTGCACCCAAGTGCTGGGAATCAGGAGGAAATCTAACTGGGGAATATTTTTAAAATACAATAAAACAGATAACATTATTCTATAAAACAGCCCACAGGGAGGCTTATGTGTGGATTAGTGGCCCCCGTTTCCCTTTGAGTTTGATCTCATTACAGATAATTAGTTGGATTCCAGGTCAATGGTTCTTAATAATTTATGCAATAATTCATTCTTTCTTATTACATGGTTAACTATGTTCACCACAATTTTTAAAAAATAAATATATATGTCTTGTTGGCCTCTATATTGAAAAATGGCATTGTCAGTGACAGCAATTGAACACACAGAGCAGCAAAAGTTATAGCTAAGAGTGACACCAGATTGAATGAAGAATACTGAGCTCCCAAGGCTTAGGGACTTACTCATCACAGGCTATCGAGGGAGATTACAAGGATCAATCAGTCAGTCCATGCTATTGGTGTGAGTGATCCTCTACAACCTAAGAACATCATGCGCAGTCAAGAGATCAATCAGCAAGCATTTATTAATACACACTTATTATATATCAATAAAAGTGTTATGCACTAGGGATACCAAGTATGGCAAAAACACAAAAATCATCCTGCCCCCAAGGAGCTAGCTAGGAAGAAAATACATAATTAAAAAGGCACATACAAAATATAAGCAATGTAGAAGGAAGGCTTTCTGTAGAATGTTGCCTTAAATAATATAAACTACCATAGGAGGATCCCCCTCCACCCAAACTGCTGTGTGCCTTCCTTCACAGGTAAAATTCCCAGATGAAAGGAGGTTAACATGAACCTTGAGAGCTGCCTGGATAAGGAAAAGAAAGTCACAAAACAGACATGTGACTTGATAGCATTACAGAGTGGTTCATTTGGAAATGGGGAAAGATTTCCCCTTGGTTGTTGCATTATGCGTGGATTGACTATGTGTATAAGCCTCCAGTCTTTAAGCACCGCCTGACTTAACCTCAGTAGGGGTACATTGGTAAATGTTTAACAACCAGATCTTGTTGGACCGTGGGAAAGGGGGGAGAAAGTATGCTCTAACGCACCTAAGTTTAATTTATATCATTAATATTTTCTCCACCACTTTCTTAAAGTCTAGGCCATTGACAAAATCATACATCAAGCCTTAACTTGGAGTATTTGCTGATGGCCAAGGTGTATATGTTTGCATTGAAAATTTGGCTCTGACGTCTGAACCAGCATAGCCCTGCTTCATCCCACTAGCTATCTTCCCAAGGCATTGTCCAGCGCCCCTTCCCTGAAAAGCAAACCTTGAAAATGCTCAAGGTCTGAGCAATTGCTGTTCTAGAACTGTAGCAATTACCATTTCATCTGTGCTATTTTAGAAATGTTCCTGACCCCAAGCCTCTGAAGATTCTGAAAACCAACTATTGATTTAGAAGTAGAGGAGTTGCGCCCCTGGGTTAAAACTCATTGGCTTAACAAATCTAAAAAGCCAAGATGGGAGGATTCTTAGTTTTTTAAACCACAAATATTTGCCAAACGTTGCTTAACTATCTGAAAACACAGCTGGGTTTATTTTCCTAATTAAAACTCTGCATGATAATCAGTCTGGAATGTGGGACTGAGGATCCCTGCTGTGCCCCCACTTTTCTTTCTCATTTCCTTCTAGGGGAAACAAACAAAGTCCATTAGACCTTAAAGGACATCCATACCTTTAGAATTTTTAAAGACTATGCCGCATAAAAACCAGAAACTCACATTTTGAAAAATGACAAAGGTCCCAGGACACATTAGGAATACATTTGACATCAGCAAGCAAGGACAAGAGCTATTTCTATATCACAACCAGCCAAAAGGATGAAAGGTAAAGCCCATCAAACTAGCTATTTTTTGTCATAAAGTCCAAAACAAAGAAAATTAAAAGACTGCTAAATACAACCTCAAAAAACGTCACCCAACTTCAGTAATAAAAATGGCCACATAGTTATTGCTAAAGTCAATAGGTGAGTGCTAAACAAGATCAGCCTAGCAGGGTGAAAAAAGCATCCGATCAGAAGTCTTGGGTTCTGATTCCAATCTGTGCCATTCTTAGATCTTACTGAGTTAACCTTTTAAAGTTGGCAAGATGTCTTCCTCACAACAATCCTGGGAGCTGGATAATACAAGTATCCCTAGTTTACAGGGGAAGAAATTGAATCTCAGGTTGAGACACAGTTCAAGAGTGTCAGAGCTAAGACTCAGAAGCCAATGTTAAGTCCACGACCAAACTGCTTCTAACTAGTAGAGTGATGTCAGACGAGTTAGTTTCCTCTCCTTTAAAATGAGATGGTTGAACCAGATGACCTCTCAAGTCCTCTATAGTTCTATAAAATGCTATGATTCATAGTGGCTGCAGGTTCTTGCTAGTGAAGCCTATCTACCTTGATAAAAGGCACGTGACCTATCATCTGGGGGTGGCAGTAGCTTCTGTCTTCATTGTGATCATAACAGATTCTGCAGCTGTGGGGAATCAGATTTCTTTTCTTTATTTTTTTAATAAAAACAAAGGCCAGGGAAAGGAGGCATCAGTTTGAGCTAAAAGGTTGAGGAAGTCTTTTTGCTGTGTGGAGGAAGAAGAAGCTCAAGCTTTTTTTTTTCTTTATGAAACCAGGAAAGAAGAAAACAAACACACTGACCTGAAAGAAATCAGAGCTGACCTAGCAAGATTCAGGCAGTGAATATAATGAGAATCAGGGAGCAGGACTAATGAGAGTCAGGAGGGAAGACAGCAGACATGGACGGGGATGTATGACTGTGGCTCTTTTCTGGTCCCTTTGTGTTCAGTTTTCATGGGCGTAAGTGTGTTTGCAGAAGGATGCTGGATTTTTCTATTGATCCAGGGAGCAAAAAATGTGGGTGGAAGGAGAACAAAGGAAAAAGGACCAAAACAAAAAATGTGACCAGGACGAATGTAAACATTGCTGGCCAGTGGAACTGATTAATAATTATTTAAAAGTTCACAAAACTCAATTAGGCCAGTCAGTATTAACTGAGTACCTACTACACTTAGAGTAGTAAGATACCATGAGAAGTCACAAGGAAAAGAGAACTCTTGGGCTGTCAGTTAACAACATAAACATTAGTGAGGTATGAAATAGTGAAACATGGGTTTTACAGACCAGATTTTAGGAATCTATAAGCTTGGACAGTAAAAAGATAATGTCTTTATTTCAATATAACTGGTTTCCTTTGAATGCTTGGCACATAGTAGGTTTTTAATAAATGTTTATTGACTAATCATTTTGTTTTATGCATTTTAAAACATTATTGTAAGAAGGGATGCGCAAGTTTCTCTAGACTGCCAAAGGACACAAAAAGATGAAGAACCCTTAATATAGACTGAGTCAGTCAACAAATATTTATTAAGCTTCTACTCTATTATAAGCACTATGCTAGGTGTAAGTGCAGAACATACAAACAGAAAAATACAACAATCCCTGTTCTCAAGTGTAGCACCAATGCAATATTCATAGCACCAAAGGTCCCTATAAATATACCTGCACCGTGCTTGATCCCAAAATATAACAGACTCCCCATATAGAAGTCAGAAGCAAAACATTTATTCAGACACCAGAAAACCAAATCCCCAAAACAGTAAGCCAATTCCATCATAGTAGCAAAGACGTTAATAAACTACAACAGCACAGAGAGCCACAGCATCCTTTAGCCTTCCCACAAAACAACACAAGTCTAGTTGGCAAACAACAACTTTTACTCAGAAACCTGTCTCCCTCAGATGTGTCCCCTCCTCCCAATGTGTCTAGCTCTTCTGACTCCCAGCTTCCTATGGGTTCTGCTCTACCCTTCAATAAACTCCTACCAACATGCTCCATGTGATTACATTCAGCCTATTAGGGGACAAAATATCTTTTCAAAGCAGGGAAGGTCTTTAAATTCCCTTAGGCTTATTAAGGGGCAGGAGGGGAGATCTTCAAATTCCCATTACCTTTACATGAAGGAGCTTATATCCCATCACTGTAATAGCACTGGATTTGTAATTAGAAGATTGAGACTTGAATACTGACTTGGTCAAATCATTTTACCTCTATGAGCCTCAGTTTTCTCCTCAGCAAAACAGGGATAATAAAACCTTCCTGGCCTCCCTCACATGGTTATAGAGAGGATTAGAAAGTTAACATATGAGAAAGTATGATACATCTGAAAAGTGTTATTATACATCCTTTTTGCATGTATGTATATGTATATGTATGTGAATATGTGTGTATAGGTATATATATGTGTGTATATATACATATATATATGCGTGATACATGTATATAGATGTGCGTATATATCTGGGATGAATGAAGTAACTGAAAGCAAGGGAAAATAATCAACTTGGAAAGATTCATGGAGAAGCTACTTCTAATATTGTATGTGGGAAGATTCAAAAAGAACAGTAAATGAATAAACTGGGTACTTCCGTTCCCAGGGAGTGAACAGATTTATCCAAACATCAGTTTTCTGTGAAATGCATCTACAAGGCTATATTAATACAAAAATACCACCTACTCCCCAAATTGGCAAGCCAATTCCTCTCTGAAGTGGATTGTTCCTCTTGTTGAGACAGTCGCTGAGCACAAATGAATCAATCTTAGGAACTATCTTCCTTACCTCTGTATACAAATTAATGAGAAAAGAGGTTAGCAAAACATCATTTAAGGATTTTGTTTAACCATTGTTATATTCTTCAGAAATGTTTCTTGGAATACTGGCAAACTTTATAATTATAAAGATGCTTTATAATTACAAAGTCAAGAGATAAGTTTTCATGCTCTCTGTGAAACAACTCAACATTATTTAAGAAGTTTGATGAATGCAGAAATATATCCATGTTCAGACCTCCTTGGTCTGTCTCTAGGAACACTGACTGAGAAAACCTGTTGTTTTACTGTGTGCTCAGAAAAAAATTGTGATGATGTGGTATGGAAAAGACAAGGGTAGGGGTTTCCTTTGTCATTTATACTTTTTCAATGCCATTAAATATTCATTAAGCATTGATAGATGTATTAGATACCAAACATTTTGCTATGAAAGGCTTCCCAAGTTTTCTTAGTCTCTACATCCGTTGACTTTCAGTAAACCTTCTGGTACCCCTCCCCTCCATTCAATGTGAAAGGAAATAAATTCTAGAGTTCACCAGGCATATATAATCAACAAAATTTGGAGATTAATTAATTTTTGAAAAAGAAAACTTTATTTGGCATTTAACAATCTGATGTCATAAAGCTGTTAAGAATTTATCAGAACATAGTCAAATGAATCAGAAAGACCTTTGATTCTGTTTTTTGCCAACCAATGATTTTGGTTCTCAGTTTCATTTTTGAGATACCTATGTTTTTAGGTCAGCTCCTCATTTGTTTCTTGTTTTGGATTTGGTTACGAAAAGTACAGAGAATCCTAATTCAGAGAGATAAGTTGTTATAAAGTAAACAAAAGCCTTAAGTACATATGCAAAAAGAATGAAATCTGCTTCTCCAAGGGTACATCAAAAGTTTTATAGCTTAATTGGCTGGAAATTAATATAGTTTTGGCTTATTGAAGATACCAATTACCTCATCTTTCACTAGGTCATTACCATTGTGGTTTTTTCCTAGCTCAATATGAACAGGGGCTTTAGTTTTATTTGGTTTTAGTCACTAGGAATTGTTTCTGTAAAAAGTTAGCTCTACCCCCCCCACCCGCTCCATCCCATCATCAGGCACCGTTACATTTTCCTCCTCAAGCTCTCAGGTACCCTGAACAAATTCAGGTTTTGATTTTTTCTACCATCCACTTGACCTGCCACTGGCTATGCCCTCAATTTTTAGTGCCCAATAACTAGAATTCCAGTTCTCTTTGACTATTTTATACAAGGTAATCTTTATAAAGGTATATTTACTTCATAGCTATATAAAAAACAACATATCAGTGATCTGGGGACCCAGGGGAGGTGTATTAGGAAGGACTGGACCCACAACTTGGATCAGTTTTTGTTAGCACTGGCCTCTCAAGTTCATGTCCAAAGGCAGCACCAATGCTGTCTTCTCCTGGGCTGGAGTGAAGAAGGTCATGCCCCACAACTGATTGCTCCATATTCCTTGGGCTGATGATGCTGGGCTGTCTGTAACACCCAGTCTGGATTCCTAGAATCCTGGATTCCTGTGACTCATACTCCCACTCTTTGTAACTCTCAAGGTTGGAGAATTTGGAAGGCCTCCCTTTCTCATAGGAAATCCCTCTTTGATTCTCTGCTGGAGATTGTGCCTTACTTAATAAGAAGAATTAATAACAATAATAATAATCAAGAGTTATAACAATATTATCTCTCCTGTAATGTCTTTCAAAGGACCTTTCATGATTTCGACATGTTGGATACTTAGTTGATGACCCTGACTTTAAATCAGTATTATATATCAAACATAATATATACAACAAATGTATACCACAATATAATATATACAATTTTTATAATACTATTTGTGGATTTGAATGTATGGGATTTTCTAGTTATTTCCTTAAAGTATCCAAGATGCATACATATATATATATATATACATATATATATATATATATATGAGGTTTCTATGAAGCCTACATGTCTTTAACCTCTCTTGTGCCTGAATAGTATTTTCTAAAATAAAAATAATAATAATAACTTTTATATGTCACTACATGCCAGGCAGTATGCTAAGCACTCCACAATTACTATTTCACTTGATCTTCGCAACAACCCTTGCTGTTAGGTGCTATTATTATCTCTATTTTGTAGATAAGGAAACTGAGGCCAACAGAAATTAAGTGACTTACCCAGGGTCACACAGCAAGTCAGTATATGAGACCAGGTTTGAACTCAGGTTTTCCCAACTCCAGATCTGGAGCTCTATCCACTGTGCCACCAAGCTGTCCCTAATATGCTTTTTTTTTCACCATCCATTCTTCCACCCACCTTTGTATTAAAGTCACTGAATATCAAAGTATATGTTGATTTTAATTCTCAATGCAAACTTGGGTTGCATTAATACAGGAATAATATCAATAAAAAGAAAGTCAATAGCACCACTCATTCTCCCCTGGTTAGCTCACATCTGGAGTATTTTGTTCAGTTCTGAGAGTACATCTTAGAAAGGACATTTGGCAAACCAGAATCCATACAAAGTGGGGCAGCCAAGACAGTGCAGAGTGGAGACAATACCACATGAGAATCAACTGAAGGAACTAGAGATATTTATCCTGGAGGAGGAGGAGGAGAAGGAGGAGGAGGAGGAGGAGGAGGAGGAGGAAGAGGAGGAGGAGGAGGAAAAGGAAGAGGAGAAGGAGGAAGAGGAGGAGGAACAAAAGAAGAATGGGCTACCAGAGGGTTCCCTCTCAACAGACCTCTTCAAGTGAAGGAGCGATGTTATAGTGAGGATGGTGCAACTTGATGGTCTCTGAGATCCCTTCCAATTCTGAGTCTATAATTCTGCAAACATCATAATTCAGCTTCTCATTTAGCTTACTACTCCTGCCATGCACAAGAGTATGTTATCTGCCTCTTTCATACCATGACCCAACTTCCTTAACAAATTTCCCAGCTTCCTTTTACTGTATCACTGTACAAACTCCTGCTCGGTTATGTGACTAACTAGTGAGGAAAATTTATGTCTATAAAATGTTACTCTAAAATGGAAAATGGTGGAAGGAAAGCACATTGACATGATATTAACAATTTCATCAGAATTTCAATAAATAGGGGTGGCTAGGTGGCACAGTGAATAGAGCACCAGCCCCGGAGTCAGGAGGACCTGAGTTCAAATTCAGCCTCAGACACTTAACACAAAAACTAGCCATGTGACCTTGGGCAAGTCACTTAACACCAGTTGCCCTACCTTCCTGCCTCCAGAAAGCAAAAATAGAAAAATAATAATTTCAATTAATGTAAATCAATCAACATAATGAGCCATAGCTATCATTTTTATAGTGCCTTAAGGTTTGCAAAGCAAAAACCTTGGGAGGTAGGTGCTATTATTATTGCCATTTTTTTTCTTTTTGGAGGGGGAAAGGCAGGGCAATTAGGGTTAAGTGACTTGCCCAAGGTCACACAGCTATTAAGTGTTAAGTGTCTGAGGCCAGATTTGAACTCAGGTTCTCCTGATTCCAGGGCTGGTACTCTATTCACTGTGCCATTTAGCTGCCCCCTATTGCCATTTTCTAAGAGGAAAAAACCGAGGCTTAGAGAAATTCAGTGACTCCTTTTGTTCACACAGATAGTATATATCCAAGATGAGATTTGAACACAGATTCTGCTGACTGCAGTACCAGAATTCTGCCACTGTGATACTTTTAGCTGACTGGAAAAACCTAAAAACAGCCTTAGTCAAGAAATGCCTAACCTATTTGTCAGGAGAGAAATATGGCAACCAAAAACAATATTAGCTGATGGTAGATGACTAATATACTAGCAAGATGGTAGAAGACTATACTTCCATAGGTCTATAGTATCACTGTTTTTGTATTGATTTGTAGAGGGGATTCTGTAGCAGCAAGCACCCTAGCATACCCAGGTTGGCTGCTAGCACGGGTTCTTAGATCTGCTTCTCCAAAGGAAAGCAACTCAAAATGGGTCAACAATCTTACTTTAATCAATCAAACATATATCATTTACCTAGTTCAGGGGAAAAAGTTAGCACCCTGAACTTCAGAGAATACAAACAGAAATTACAACAGAAAATAACACAATTAAGCAGACAGAGCTTCCAACTGTCTGACCATTATTTCCATACCTAGTCAGTTACTAGAGAGGGAAGCACCAATATCTGGGTTTTCAAAGCTGGGGGGGCGGGGAGGCTCAATGACTGCCCAGAGTCTCATCTGGCCAAATCACACAACTCTTCCCAAAGTAAGCCCCAAAGCAAAACCTCATATCAAGGTATACATAGCCTTCTTCTGGGTCAGAGAAAGTCACAACCCTCTTGACCCACTGCCCAATCACAAAGTAACAAGGTGTGAGCATTCCTGAAAAACAAGCTTCCCGCCATGGGTTCCATGTGACCACATTCAGCCTATTAGGGGGTAGAGTATATTTTCAAATCAAGGAAGGTTCTCAGAGTCACTTAAGCTTATCAAGGGGCCAAGGGACAGGTGAGATCTTCAGATTCCCATTACAGATTCCTATTCAGGTACAGATTGGAATATATCATGAAGTCATTGATTTAGGAATAGAAGAGACCTTAGGGAATATATTTAACCAGACTTTTCATTTTATAGGTGAGGAAATAGAGGGTCATAGAGGTGAAGTGATTTGTCCAGAGTTAAAAAGTTAACAAGTAGCAGAGCCAGGATTTAGGCCTAAGTCAAATGTTCTTTCCTTCATACAGTGTTGACTCTACTTTTGAACCTCTTCCAACCCTGAGATTCTTTAACTTCTTCCCTTTTCCCTCCTCCCTACCTACAGTATTGGCTCTACATTAAAATAATTATTACAATCAAAACTACTAAAAAAAAAAATCCCATTTATAATCCAGAGATATAACTAGAAAGAGCTGAGCTTGAATCCTGATGGAAGCAAACTAATTGATCTTTTTCTTTTCATTGTTTGGTTTTATTTCTTCTTTACCATTTTTCATCCCACCTAGTACAATACGCCTTTGTAACTGGACTAATGTCTAATATGAATGTATTTGCAGATCCTATACTGGACTATGTGTGGTCGTGGGGGGTGGGGAGAGGGAAGTAAAGGAAATTTGAAAATCAAGGAACTATGGAATTGAATCTTGTTAACTGAAACTAAACTAATAAATTAATTTAAAAAAAAAAAAGAAACGAGGAGCAGACGAACTTCATATTTACTTGGAGAGGCTTATACAAACTGATGCTGAGTGAGAAGAGTAGAACCAGGAGAAATTTGTATACAATCACAGACTGGACTCTTCTCAGCAATGCAGTGATATAAGTCAATCCCGAAAGACTCATGAAGGAGAGAGATGCCTACATCCAGAGCAAGAAGTAGAAAGAACTGAGTTTGAATCCTGATAGAAGCAAACTACTTTATCTTTTTCTTTTCATTGTTTGGTTTTATTTCCTCTTTACCATTTTTCATTCTATCTAGTACAATATGCCTTTGTAACCTGACTAATATCTAATGTGAAAGTATTTACAGATCCTATACTGGACTATATGCCATCATGGGGGGTGGGGGGAGGGAGGGAAGGGAAATATGAAACTCAAGGAATTATGGAATTGAATCTTGTTAACTAAAAATTAAAAAAAAAACAAATTAAATTTATAAAAAACAAGCTATCATGAGTTTTGATGTGATTTGGCTCTATTTCTCTCTAACCTTTGCTTCACCTAAATTGCACATTTGTAAAATATGTTATTAAATAAAAAAACAAATAATTTTTTTTTTTAAATCCCATTTGTAAAAATCCTTTGTTCCCAAACTGCATTTGTTGTTGTTCAGTTGTTCTCACTCATACCTATGTCCCCTTTTTGGAGTTTTCTTGGTAAAGACACTGAAGCAGTTTGCCATTTCCTTTTCCAGCTCATTTTTACAGTTGAGGAAACCAAGGCAAACAGGGTTAAATGACTTGCCCAGGGTTAGCAACTATAAAGTGTCTGAGGCCAGACTTAAACTCAGGTCTTCCTGCCTCCAAGTCCAGCACTCTTATCTACACTACCACCTAGCTGCCCTAAACTATATTTAAATACATTTAACTTAAATATTTCAAAATACATTTAATTTAAATTTAAGCTTCTCTAGAAGAATCTACAGGAAATACTCTGTTGCTTATAAAACACTGAATCTATATGATTTCCTTTTTGTCATTCACCAATTGGTAACCTCTCAAAATGGTCGAATTACCTATGAGTGTAGATTCAGCCGTTGAAAAGATAGATGTTTCAAGAGAAAACTGCTGGGCTAACTCTTGGCTTTCTGAAGATGCTGAGTCATGGCCTGAGAGAGGTCTGTAATTTGGTAAATTGACACACTAGAAGCACATGGGCAGTCTAGGATTTTTGAAGAATGTGTTCTAATCTGCTTTTGCCATCCCTCCCTCTCTACTCTGTAAACATATTTACAACCTGCATTTCTGTGTGTTTGAAGGCTGGTGATTTACAAGAATAAACAGAAGTGCTAAATATTTATGCAGAAACATGTTCTCCTTTCATCACCCAGGATCCTGGATGGATCTGAATGTTATTTGAGGGACATCCTAGTGTGTATGCATAACAATAGCCCAGCTGACTAATATTCTTGATTCCTTCCCATCTGTCATTGCTTCTAGTGCAAAATCTAAGGGCAAATTTTTGTAACAAGATTGACTTTCAGATTCTACCTAAGACCTTGCAATTTTGCAACCAGACTGAAAAACTATGGACTTTTCTACAGAATTATGTGAAATTACATATGTTAACAAGACATTTGGAAAAGTTAATTAAGTCACCTCTCCACTGCTAGGCAGATCATAGGATTTTAAAATTGGAAGGGACCTTGGAGGTGAGTGTGGCACTGTGGATAGGTTGCTGGACTCAGAGTTGGGAAGGCCTGGGTTTGACTCATGCTTCAGGCACCTATTACCTGTGTAACTATGGTCAAATCACATTTTCCCCCTGCATTTTTGGAAGGGAGAAGGCAGGACAATTGAGGTTAAGTGACTTGCCCAAGGTCACACAGCTAGTAAGTGTTTCATGTCTCAGGTCGGATTTGAATTCAGGTCCTTCTGACTCCAAGGCCGGTGCTGTATTCACTGTGCCACAACCCACCCCAAATCACTTATTTTTTCTGAGCTTTACCTTCCATCTCTGAATCTGTAATCCTATTCCAATCACCTCTCTTGACATATAAGGAAACTGAGGCACACAGAGGTGGGTATGACTTTCCCAGTAACATACAGATAATAAGAGTGGTCAGACAGGTGGGAGAAACCTCTTTTTCACCTAATCTAATCTTACATCCCCTGACATTATCTCCACTATCTCCTCCTTTACTAAAGGATCTGATTAGGAGGAGGCCTGTCTCCTGGCCAGAGTCAACCTTTTTTCCTACACCTTAGATCCCAGCCCTTCATGTCTACAATTTATCTTCTTTTATCTTTCTCTCTCTCTCTCTCTCTCTCTCTCTCTCTCTCTCTCTCTCTCTCTCTCTCTCTCTCTCTCTCTCTCTCTCTCTCTCTCTCTCTCTCTCTGATATTTAAACTCTCCCTCCAATAGTTTCCAACATTTAATCAAGTCCAGCTGATTGCTGCAGGCTAAGTAGTTCTGTTTCCTTTTGTTCTCTTCTTGGTCAGAAGGATAACAGTAGGTCACCCTACTCTGGCTATGAGTTCATTCAGAACCTTCCAAAAGACTACATTCATCTTCTATTAGTCAGAAGAGTTGGAGCAGAGCCTGGAGAATTCAATCCAGAGCTGAAAGGCAAGAGTACAATCCATCAATCAACAAGCATTTATCAAGGCCTACAATGTGCCAGGTTCTAGAGGTGCAGTCACAAAGAATGAATACCCCTTAATCATAAGGATTTTACATTCTAATAGAGAATACAAATATGCACGTGAGTATTTACAGAATAAATAGAAAGAGAATAAATACAAAGAAGTTAAATAAGGTGTAGCTTGGGAGGTAGGATACTAGTAGTTGGGAGGAATCAGAAAAGGCTTTATGTAGAAGGTGATGATTAAGATACATCTTGAAATTGGTGGAGGGTTCTAAGAGATAGAGAAGGGAAGGGAAAGTAGTACTGGCATTGGTACATGGCCAGTACATGGTCCTAGAGATGGGAGGTGGAGTGTCATAGGTGAGGTACAGAAAGAAGGCCAGTTTGGCTGGATCACAGAGCACAGAATGTTCAGAGAGATTGCAAAGAAAGACTAGGGCCAGGTTAAGTGATTATATTTTATCTTAGAGGTACTATTGGAGTTCTTTGAGTAGGGTACTGGCATAGTCAGATCTATGTTTAGGAATAATCACGTTAGCAGTTGTATATAGGATGAAGTAGAGTGGTGAAACCAAACTGAAACCAAATTCATAATAACAACCATAGCAAAACCTAGTATCAAAAAGAAAAAAAAACTAATTTAAATATGGAAAATGAGTAAGTTGAAAAAGGCTGATACAAATAAAAAAATCTGTAATATCAAAAAAGAACCACAATAAGATAAGACCATGATAGAAATGTCTCCTAAGAAAAGAAATCATGAGGGGGAAAACTAATATGATGTACTTTTTTGTTTCTCAGTTTCAAAGATTTGTGATTTCATTTGGTGTGTAAACTCTTTGAACTAATGAAGATAACACACCCATGCCACAACAGATAGCTTTCATGAGTTTCTGTGACAAAAATCATTATCTGGCACTCAAATTTCTGGCAATGACCCATTTTGAATTTTGCTAGTCTATTTCCTTCACCATTGGTTGCTTAAGTGTGTCCACCCTCCCTATGACAGTCAAGCACAGGGCTTATCTCCAAGACAATCACAACTAACCTTATTCTCCAATCTACTGTTCAAACTCCCAAGCTTTCCTCTTCTGAGTTATGTGTTGGTCCCTCCAGGCATTTATAAACTAACAGCTATCTGGGCACTACAGCAGTAGCTACATAGCTGCCATTAGAAAAATTCACACACAAGCACATTTCTACACCTTGTTTTCTAGAAGACTTTATGGTTTCAGCAGGCACTCTAAGAAGGATGGTCTCTGAGTTCCAGGGCAGTAAACAAGTGAGTAACAGTCCTTCTACCCCTTTCATTTTGAGTGGTAAAGAGTGAATCTCACCAGATGTGCATGTATGGAGGGGTGCAGTCTGCATACTGATCTCATTACATCATCTTTTCCCAAAGATTCACCTTCTTCCAGACTTCTCTATGTCAGTGTTGAAGATGCTACCATTCTTCTAGTCACCCAGATTCACAATCTCGGTATCATCTCTGACTCCTGACTCTCTCTCACCCTACAGATTCAATCAGATGCCAAATCTTGTTGATTCTGACTTGACAATGACAAATGACATCTGTGCCCTTCTCTCTACAGTCCCTGCTTTAGTTCAGGCACCTCTTGCCTAATTTCTTTTTCACCACTTGGCCTAATTTCTCTCTTTTTTCTTTTCTTTTTTTTTTTTTTTTTTTTTTTGCTTTTTGGTAGGCAACTGGGGTTAAGTAACTTGCCCAAGGTCACACAGCTAGTTTTTGTGTTAAGTGTCTGAGGCCGGATCCAAACTCAGGTCCTTCTGACCCCAGGGCTGGCGCTCTACTCACTGTGCCACATAGCCACCCCTTAATTTCTCTCTTTCTAGACACACACACACACACACACACACACACACACACACACTATTTTGTTATATATTACTCTCCTTTTGAACCCTTTACAATACTATGAAACTGGTCCTTTCTCTGTACTTCAAACATGGTACCCCATCTTCTTTCCTCTCTGACTGTCCATACCTCAAATGCTCTCCTACTTCACCTCATTCTCCCTCCTTTTAGCTAGCCTTATATTCAACTTCTTAATTATTCTGTAGATATTTATATATTCACATTTCCCCCTGAGAAAATGCAAGCTCTTTGTGCATAGGATTGTTTCATTCTTTGTAGTTGTATCCCTAGCACCTGGTAGGTAATAGGTCTTTTAAAATAGTTACTGATACTGAATAGTTACTGACTGGTATAATTTATAAGTAAGTAATATACACATCATTGGTGCTCCTTGATTTTCTTTTTTTTTAACTGATGGGTTATATGATCTAAAAAGTATGGAGAGCACTGCTTTACCCCAGATATAATCCATCACTGACCCCTTACCCAGAGCTTTTCCATTTTATTAGAAACTGTCAAAACTTGTGCTCCACTGACAGAGACTTTGAGACCCTAAGGTCAGTCTCATACCCCAATGAGGCATCAGGATTTCAGTGGAAGATTTTGCTTGTATTAATCTTAAAAGAAATGAAAGAAAGCATAAGCTTCTCTCCCTCTTCCCTTACCTGCCCAAAAAAAGCTCAGGAGGAGCTGAAGGAAGAAATAAAACAATAGGTGAAAATAATGGAAGAAGTAAAAATAGCACTAGACATAACAAAGATGAGAAGATGGGTTGGATTAGATGACTGCTGAGGTCCTTTAAGTCTCAAATTC
Source organism: Gymnobelideus leadbeateri (assembly GCA_011680675.1). NCBI lineage: Eukaryota > Metazoa > Chordata > Mammalia > Diprotodontia > Petauridae > Gymnobelideus > Gymnobelideus leadbeateri. The sequence goes on along the minus strand of WOXC01007471.1, from coordinate 57,382 downwards.
TGTGATTCTATGAATAGAGATAAATAGCAGAACCAAGAATCAATGGCAAATTATATGTATTGGAACTAAGTCACAGTCAGAAAAAAGCCTATGCAACAAACTTTGGATTAACCAGACAACCCAGGGGATGGAAAAGAGAGTCGTAGTTCAAGTCCAAGTAGCTGAGTACAAATCTTAACTATTACTTATTTCTTATGCGGTCTTGACTAACGGGTTGTTCTGAAGTTTCCTTCTAGCTCTACACATATGATCCTGATTAACTGAATTTTATGGTTAACTTGAAAACCATAATTTTTTTCAGCTTGCTGAGAAACTTCTTAAAGTGCATCAGGCAACTCTCCTACACTATGAGCATAGCAGAATATTCTTTGAAGAGTTGGGATCCTGCTGATCTCTGGAGTAATCAATATGAATGTTGTAATAGACCCTGGACATAGTCACTAGGACTGAAGTGTAGATGTCTGGGCTGGCATTCTGCCTCAGATACTTACTACATGTGTGATTATGGGTAAGTCATCCAATATCCCAAAGCCATAGTCTTCTTTCTGTAAAATAAGAATGATAACCCTTGCACCCTCTACCTCATAAGAGCATCAGAAGAAGATAGTTTGCATGTCTTAAAGTACATGTGTGTATATATATGTATATGTATATATATATATATATACATATGTGTATATATATATATGGAGGCATATGTATATATATGGAGGTGTATGTGTATACATATACACACATAGACAAATATACACTCTTATTTCTATTAACTGTTATATAACTTTTATTTTTATCCATGCTGAATCTAGGACAAATCAGGAAAACTGTTGGGGGTGGGGGGTTACTGTTGTTATTATTCAGTTATGTCTGACTCTTCATGATCGCATGGACCATAGCACACCAATACTGTCCATGGGGTTTTCTTAGCAAAGATACTATGGTGGTTTGGTATTTCCTAATCCAGTGAATTGCCCAGAGTCACACAGCTAGTAAGTGTCTGAGATGACATTTGAACTAAGATGTTCCTAGCTCCAGGCCTAGTGCTCTATCCACTGAACCACCCAGCTGCCTACTTTTTTCCTGTATTAATTTGTTTTTTTAATCATTTGCTTCTTTTGCAGAATTATAGAATCTCATATTTGGAAGGGACCTCAAAAGCCTTCTGATCCAACCAGGACCTGAACAAGAATTCACTTTAAAATATGCCTGATAAGTAACCATCCAGCCTTTACTACAAGATCCCTGCCCACCACTAGCCCCTCCAGTGAAGGGAACCTGGTACTTCCCTGGGCAGTTCAATGAACATCACACTCAGAACCGATCACCATGCTCCCAACATGGTCTAATCAGGAAAAAAGTACAGTAGAACTATCAACTCCTGAGTTCTCCTTTAGTTCTGTGACTTTTCTAACACAACCTAAGTTCTTTAGAGAACTTTGAGGCTGTCATTTCACACTGTGGTGAAATAACTACCAGATAACAGCTCACCCAAAAAAGTTCTGGTGATTCTTATTGAGCCTGCTGTTTCCTGGAATCCTTAGGTTAAATGCTATCCAGAAGTTGCCTAGTTTACCTCCATCATCTTGGATTTATGAAGTTGATTTTCTAGATCTCAAAGGTAGGACTTTACATTCATATTAATCAATGTCATCCACTAAAATGCATTGCAGTGTTCTAGCCCCCAGGAGTGAGGAACCTGTGGCCTTGAGGCTACATGGGGCCCTGTAGGTCCTCACATGTGGCCCTTTGGCTGAATCCATTGTTGTATTCAGTCAAAGGGCCACATGTGAGGACCTACAGGACCCCATGTGGCTTTGAGGTGGAAGATTCCCCACCCCTGTATCTAACCTATCAAGATCTTTTGGGATTCTGACTCTGTGTTGCAGGGTTTTTCCTCTCATCATCGTATCATCTGCAAATGTTACAAACATGCCTTTAGGAATTAGTCATTCAGTTAATCAACAAAAATGATTGAGATTCTACTAAGTGCCAGGTGTATACATATACAACAGAGCTATGGTATCCTATAGGGAGAAGGTACTAGCAGCTGGGGGGAGGGCGAGGAGATGAACGAGAGACAAACAAATGTCTAAGGTAAAAGGTAGCCCTTGAGCCAAGTCTTAAATGAAACCAAGGATCGTAAGAGGTGAAAGTAAGCAAGAAGAACATTGGGAACCAGCCAGTACAAAGACAAGGAAACAGAAGACTGAAGGGTCATATGTGAGAAACAGGAAGAAGTCCTTTAGCTAAGCTCTAGAATACATAGAGTCACTCATTTATCCAGATCATTGATAATCGCCTTTAATAATCTGTTTCAGTATTTTGCCAGAAATTGAACTCAAGTTTACTAGCCCAAAATCTGCAAACTTCACTCTATTCCCTTTAAAAAGAATAAATTTTACTCTTCTCTAGTCTTGCAGTGTCTTTCCCATTCTTAATAGTCTTTCAAAGATCACTGACAATGATTTTAATTGCCATTTCTTTCAGGATCCAGGAATATAGTTCATCTGGACCTAGAGTCTGATGCTAACCAAGAAAGCTAGGTGATTTATTTATCAGCATTGCCCCTTTCTCTGGGAAGAATGTATCAGTTGACTGCTCTTTTGTTCCATTCACTATGTGGCTTCCCAGGCATAACTCCCTGGCCTAGATACCACACCCTATGTGGGTAGCCCTCCCACAGTTGAGTATAAGCTCTTTGAGAGCAGAGATTCTCATTTTGGTTTTGGTCTTTCCAGACTAAAGACAATCAAACTGGTAAAGAAAGCAGAAAAAAATAATAATAATAAACAGTTTCTCCTTCCCTCAGTTATCCATTATCATCATCCCATCCACTCTGAAGGGTAGACCTATCCTTTCTTTCATCTTCCTCTTTCCCCTACTATGATCCTTTTGTCCTTAACCTTAGCTTTCTTACTTCTTTTTGACTGTTAGAACCACTGATAATATTCTTTCTCTTTTTGGTGGTCAATATAATTTTAAAATTTTTAAATAATGTTTTATTGATGATGTTTATTTTTGAAGCACACTAATTTCAACATATAATTTCAACTAATTTCAATTCTTCCCTATCACTCTTTCCTTATAATGAAAAAAAAAGACCAAAAAAAAAGCCCCACCAACAATGACAACATGTAAGAATATATGTAATATTCTGTCTCCATGGTTTCTTACCTCTCTGCAAAGAAGAGGAAGGTATATTTCATTAACTCTTTAATTTTTTTTTTTTAAGAAAGGAAGTTTTTTTTTTTTAATTAAAGTAGTCAAAGTTCAACTTCCTTTTGTTGGTCATTTACATTATTGTAGTTAACTATATGTATATATATATATATGTATATAAAATTCTAGTTCTCTTTATTTCATTCTGCATTAGTCAATATAAATTTTTCTTTTTATAAATTTTAATTCTTCATATTAGGCATTTGTTACTGAACAAAAACATTTGCTTCCATTCAGATACCACAATTTGCTCAACCACTCTCCAATCTATGGGCACTCATGTTTAGAGGTTTTGTTTTTTTTTGCCATCAAAATACTGTTATGAATAGTTTGACACTCATTGGACTTTTCATTCTGATTTTAACTTTTTTAGCATATATCTAATAGTAGAAACAATAAATCATGGTTTAATGAATTTTCTCACATAATTCCAAATCATTTTCCTGAATTGTCAGACCAAGTTAGAGATCCATCAAGAGTTATTAGAATGTCTAACTCCCCTTATTTCCTCCATCATTAAGAGTTTCCTTTTTCAGGGCGGCTAGGTGGCATGCTGGCCTTGGAGTCAGAAGGACCTGGGTTTGGATCCGGCCTCAGACACTTAACGCACACACAAACAAAAACCTAGCCGTGTGACCTTGGGCAAGTTACTTAACCCCAATTGCCCTCCAAAAAGCAAAAAAAAAAAGAGTTTCCTTTTTGCTCAGTCTTTGCCAATTTACTGTATTGTGAAATCTCAGTTTATTCTAATTTATATTTCTCTTATTAGTATTTGTAGTATTTTTTTATATTACAGAATTATTTGACCATTGATAGTGTGAATTTCTTCTCTTCCAATCTGTTTACTTATGAAATTTTACCAGTTATCTACAGGGGGTACTGACACTATTCCCACAGATTTTATATTCATCCTCTATTACCTTCTGTTGCTTTCATCTTCTGCACAATTTTTTTTCTAAAATCTAATTAGGTTGATGAGTTCCTTATGTATCCACAGTGGTATCTTTAGATAACTTTCCAGTCTTCACTGGAGTTATTTTTCTTTTTGTCTTCAAAATTTCATTTTGAGAGCTTTCCTTTCCTCTTGGACTAATTTCTATAGCATTTTAACCTGTGGCATTCTACTTGTTCTTTCTCTGAACATTTTGAAATTTGCTTTCCCAAAATGTAGGATATATGTCAGACTAGACCTGGCTTTTCTCTCCTCCTGTATCTTCTTACTTCTAAGGCAGAATGGCCCATCTAGAAACCACTTCTTCCCTGTTGTTGGAAATCAGATTCAAAACAGAATGTCCCCTTTTTTCTTACTCTTTGAAAGGTAGAAATTATCATCAAAACAAGTCAAGAAATTCTTATTGTGTTTTTGGCAAAGAAAGAATTCAATCAAATATTTAAACAATCACACTCCCCTATCATTGTTATACCATTGTTCTGTGCCTGGTTTATGATCCATTTTCCAAACTCCTCATCTCTGCTTCTTGTCTCCGTGTAAGTATTCTCTTGTATATACCAACGACAATGTCATATTTCTGCTTCTGTTAATCTTCATCTACATATTCATCATCACTTCCTGAATTTCCTCATTTGAGTATATTTTTTAATATATAATGTAACTCTCTCACCACCCATTCTATATAACTATTGCCTTTCTATTGAAGCCAAAACCAAAGTCCAGTTATTCCACCAAATTTAGAGTTGCCTATGAAGTCAAATTGTACTCTTTGCATTAAGCATTTAAGTTCATCTCCTTTGCTACCCATTCTTTGTGCATGTGTGTACAGATTTCTCATTTCATAGATTTTATTACTGGATCTTTTCATAAATCTCATTTCCTATTTAGTTCTGGGTTTCTCTATACTACAGTGTTTCTTCCTATATTGTAGCTATGTTATCTAGCATGGTGGATATTTAAAGAGTCCCTCTCTCTCCATGCTCACACCTCCCTTTACAATTTAAAGACTTTCTAATCAGATTTGTAAGACCTCAGACAAGTACATTCCTTTGTTAGGTTCACTCCATGCCTGGCCAGGAGCCTGTTGTTCTGTTGTTGTTGTGTTATTGTTGTTGTTGTGTTATTGTTGTTGTTTCTAAAAAAAAAAAAAAAAGAGGTAGATGAAAAATTCCAAGGGATTTTAGGTTTAGTCATAGACTTAGAGAATGTTAGTGCTAGAAGAGACGTTCTGGGTATTTTGATTTAGCCCCTTTTATAGAAGAGAAAACTGAGGCCCAAAGAAGCACTTATTGGATTCTAGTTAACTAGGTTCTTGTCATTTGTATTAGGCTTTTTATCAATCATAAGGATAGTTGTTTTTCTTTTCCAAATCACCAAGAATGAAGCTTTTCCTGAAACTTGTGAACCATTGTGATACCCCTTCATCAAAGATAAACAAAACAGCTGTATAATTACCTTCTGAGACATGAATCATCTTGGCCCGGAGTTCACAGACCTGTTTGGCTTTATAAAAGCTTCACAAGGTCGAAGTGCAAACGTGTACTATCTGCTGCTCACACACTGACTGATAGACTTTCCAAACCAGCTTAAAGGAGATGAAGATACTCCAGGCGTCTGGCCTTTCTTTTCTCCTGATCACTGCTTTGAAATTGTCAGCTGTTGCCTCGGCCTTATTTGCATCCCCTGCCAGGTCAACAAGGAGGGACTATTACATTGCACAGGTTAGTGAAACTCTGCACATTCTTTTATCTGTAAAATTAGAGAGACTGTAAAGAGAAAACAGGTGGAAATCTGCATTCATTGTTCATAACTTCTAGACTATTTGGAGCAGCTGTTCTTGAAATTATAGACCCTAGTCTGTGTTTTTTCTCAGGGGTTGAAACTCAGGGCATTGCAGACAGTAGATACACAATGAATAGCTGTCAAATGAACAACTGAATGAATGAGTCAATGTTTTGTAGATAGTGCCAGCCTTCTATAAGGCTGCAAAGTAAGTAAAGCTTTTTTTTCTCTTAAATGCCTGGCCCCTTTACTTTCAGTGCCATTCAAACCCCTCTCTGGTACACCCTTCCATGTCTCCAGTGGCCTCAGGCTTCTTTCCATCTCCCTTTCTATTAAAATATACTTTCATTCAGAAATAGTATACTCAGCATCATTTAGCATTCAAGGCCTTCCACAATTTATCTCCAGTCTATCTTTCTGATATTATTTCTCAATATTTTACTTGCCCTTCAATCTAGGAAAATGGGACTATTGGATATTACTTGGAAGTACTCTCTGCCTTTATTCATGACTCTTCCTCTCTGTGGAGTGCCTTTCCCTATAGTTTGTTAGTCTAACTCCTTCCCTTACTTCAAGGCCTAGTCAAATATCACCTCCTCCAAGAAGCCGTCATTAATTTTCCCAGGTATAAGTGATCTCTCCCTCCTCTGAATTCCTCTAGCACTCCATGTTTTATCTTGAATTACAGTTGTGAGTGTATCTACTTTACCTCCCCATACTAGCAGGTAAGCTCCATGGATATGAATACATTTTATTCATTTCAATATCTCTGCCCCCCTTGCAGTATTGTGCAAGTAGATGAACACTACACAATATATAATAGTGATAGTAAGGTTACTCAGGGTCTCTTAACTCTGCACCTTAGAATATTTGCTCAGTTCTCTTGCTGTTTGACATCTCCACAACTTTTGATACTTTTGATGACTACCTTCTCTCTACTCCTCTGATGCTGCTCTCTTCCAGGTGCCCTCCTTCTGTCTGACCACTCCTTTTCAGTCTCCTTTGATAGATCATTATCCAAAATCTGCCACTTTGGCACCAACAGACGCACAGCTCTGTTCTCTCTTTATACACTCTCTTTTGGAAATCTCATCAGAGCCCACGGCTTCAACTATCATCTCTACACAAATAATTCCTAAATCTGCATATCCAACCCTGATTGCCACAATCATTCACCATCAAGTGACCTTGAATATATGGTCCTGGATGTCCTATGTCAGCATCTCCAATTCAACATGTTTAAAACAGAACTGGTTATCTTCTCACCTAAATCTGTCCTACCTCCAAGCTTGCCTATTTCTGTTCAGGGAACCACCATCCTCTAGCTATCCAGGTTCATAAAGGCAGCCTTATCTCTTCTCTCTCCCTAAGCCCAACTCCAATTCCAATCAGTTGCTAAGATTTGATTCTCACATCCCTCTATCTCTTATATCTATTATGCTTTTAACAAGTTTGTGCTCTTAATGTATCCTCTCTGTTCTATTATAGTCTCCTAATTGGTCTCCTGGTTACCAGTATTCTCTCTATCCAATTCAATCTCCACACACATATCAAACATTTTCCTAAGAAGCAAGTCTAAATATGTCACTTTACTCAGAAACCTTCAGTGGGGTTCCTCCTTGTCTATGGCATGCATCAGAAACTATTTAGCCTGGTATTTAGGAACCTCTCCAGAGTGGTTCCCACCTCTCTTTCAAGCCTCATTTCATACTAATCCCCTACATTCTATCTAAATTGGACTAGTAACTGCTCCCAGAACTTGATATTCCATCTTCACACCTATATGCATTGTTTACACAATCCATCTCCCATGGCTGGAATATACTCCCTCCTCACCTCTAGAGGGCTGGTCTTGGAATCAGGAAGACTTGGGTTCAAATCTAGCCTCAGATACTTACTAGCTGTGACCCTGGGCAAGTCACTTAACCTCTGTTTGCCTCAGTTTCCTCATCTGTAATTAATAGCACCTACCTTCCAGGATTTTTGTGGGACTAACATGAGATATTTCTATGGCACTTTGCAAACAGTAAGACACTATAGAAATGTTTTATTATTATTGTAGTTGTTGCTGTTGTTATTATTTTCCTTCAGAGATTAGGACATGTGTCACCTCCTCCTAAAAAAATTTTCCTGATCCTCCTCCACCTAATTTTTAGCTATCTCTCACCCTCAGTATTCCTTGAACCCCACTTATGCAAATGCATATATGTCCCACCTGTAGAATTGAAATGAAAGTTGCTACCAGTTTTGCCTTTATATCTCCAGCAAGTCGCAGAGCACCTTGAATGTAGGAGGTGTTTAAGAAATATTTGTTCAATTTTTGAAAGTATGTTGAATTATATCAAAATAATAACAATACTTCACATTCATATAGTACTTTCAACTTTTCCCAAAGGATAAGCGCTGACTGTGGCCATACCTCCTCAGAAGGCAATGCTGCTGGCCATTTTTAGAAGGTACCACACTATGACCACCAGAAACCTCTCTATCCTGAACACAGCTACTCCAATACCATTCTAATATGTATCTACCAGCTGTGGTCCTGGAGATGCTTTTCCTTAAAGATGCTGGACCATCTAGCTCTATCAGGGAAAAGAAGACATAAGAAAGGAAAGAATTACTATTCAGAATGAATAGTATGCAGAAACCCTTCTAACACTATCTCTAACACTTATACTGTTTCTTTATTCATAAAATGTGGAAGCTAAAACAGGTGCCCTATCCCTTCCAGACAAGGTTGTACTAGTAAAAAATGTTTAACAACCAGCTCTACAAGGAGAAAAAAGTATACACATTTAATACATAAGTTTAATGTGCATTATTAATATTTCTCCATTACTTTATTAAATATAGACAATCAATGACTATAAATTAAGCTCTGATTTGTAGCATGTTCCAAATTCTAAGATGTAAATGCTCACACTGAAAATTTACCCATCTGCCCTTGCTAGCCAGTTTGAGTTGGCTCCTCTATACCTCTATTCCCCACTTTAGCTCCATGAATACAGAGGAACAGAGCTGTTCAACTTTTATATTTTTACTGTTTTATTTGCCATAGAGAATGATCTTTCAAATAGAAATGATAGAATAAAAAAAAGTTAAAACCCAAGATAAATGGGGAGATAATAGAGTACCTAACTGCCTTTGATGAGTTTAAGTCACCAGGCCCAGATGAACTACAATCCAGTGTCATCCTGAAAGAAGTGGCAGATGTGACTGCTGAGCAACTGTGAATATCTTTTGAAAGATCATGGAGATGCAGAGACCAGTCATGACTTCAGAAGACTGAGGGAGAAGCATGCTTCTCACCTCTTGGCAGGGAAGCTATGAAATAGAAGTACAGAATGAAATATGTACTTTTTTTTAGAGATGGCCCATGTGTTGATTTGTTTTGCTTGGCTGTGTATTTGTTAGAAAGGCAGAATATAATCCATACAGAGAACCAGCCCAACTGCCAGAAAAAAAATAGGGTTCAGGTTCCACCTCGAACACATACAAGCCATATCAATCTGGGCAAGTCACTTTAACCTCTCCATTTTTTAGACTATTCTAGAAAAGTTCCATTGGTCAAGGGAGTGTTCTCATCCGGGAGTTCCCCAAACCAGTGGAATCACATCTCCAAACCCTACCCCACTACATATATATTGCAAGTACAGGCTTGTCTTTCTTTCTTTTTTGAGAGGGATGGGGGAGGGATTTAGTGGAAAGTGAGATTTTTAAAAGAAGCATCAATAAGACCTTTTTTAAAATACATAGGAGAGTAGGGGCAGCTAGGTGGCACAGTGAATAGAGCACCAGACCTGGAATCAGAAGGACCTGAGTTCAAATCCAGCCTCAGACACTTGACACACTTACTATGTGAGCTTGGGCAAGTCACTTCACCCCAATTGCCTTGCCTTCCCCACTCCAAAAAGAAAAAAACTACACAAAACAAAAAAGTTCATAAGGAGACATAAACAAGACTATTGTGTTGTTGCCTTATTAAATTTAATATGTCTTTAAAAACAAACTGTAACAAAAGTTCATGTTCTCATATAAAATATATTGGGATGTCTGTGTTAATGATTGTTAAATTCATCATTAAAGAAGAAATTTTTAAAAATTAAAAAAATCACATGGTGCTGCAAAACTGAAGAAATTCATATTTCCAAATATGAATCTAAAATTTCAAAAGAGGGAAGAGAATGGAGACTTTCACAAATTGTAGAGCAGTGTGAAACTGCCCTTAACTTCTTGCAAAATTCTAGAATGTTTATAAGAGGAAATAGTTAGTAAATGTATCCAGCAGAGGGAGTGGTCCTTTGCATCACAATATGACTTAATCAAGGACAACTTAAATAAGTCATGTTGGGTCAACCTCACTTCATTTTCTGACACAGTCACTTGAATGGTAGATCTGGGAAGTACTCTAAAGTAGTCATTACTAGTCCCATGTCCACTGGGAAGGTGGTCTATAGTGGACTAACCCACTGATCTTTGCTGGTTTTATGCTATTTAATATTTTTATGGATGACTTGGATAAGGGTAAAGCTAGCATGCACATCAAATTTGTGGATGACACAAAGCTGAGAAAGCTATCTAACACAATATGAGTGGTAAACTCAGCATAATAGTAATAACTAGCATTTATACAGCACTTTGATCCTGATAACAATCCTGAGAGGTAGGTGCTTTTATTAACCCCATTTTACATTTGAGAAAAGTGAGGCTAAATGACTTGCCTAGGGTCACACACATACAACTAGTAAGAATCTGAGGCTGGATGTGAACTCAGGAATTCCTGACTCTAGGTGGTTCCGTGGATAGAGCATTGGGCCTGGAGTCAGAAAGATCTTAGTTCAAAAATCCAGCCTCAGACATTTACTAGCTGTGTGACCCTGGGCAAGTCACTTAACCTCTGTTTGCCTAATCCACTGGAGAAGGAAATGGCAAATCACTCCAGTATCTTTGCCAAGAAAACCCCACAGACAGTACTGACATGCTATGACCCACAGAGTCACAAAGAGTCAGACACTACTAAACAACTGGACAACACCATCAACAATTCCTGACTAGGCACTATATCCATGGCACCACCTCGTTGCCTTATAGAAAGGATCTAAAAAGAGTTTAATGGGTTAGAACAGCAGTTCAAATATGAAATGAAATTTAATGAAGATAAATGTGGCCTCATGGCTGTGTTCATAAAATCTATTTTGGAAGTACAAGACTGAGGGAGCAAAGAAAGTCTTTTACCAGAGAGTTGTCAATTGGAAGAGGGATTACACTTGTTCTGCATGGCCCCAGAGGGGTGAACCAGGAACAGTGGATGGGATTTATGGAGAGGCTGAGTTAGGCTCAGTGTCAGAAAAACTTTACAGCAAATAAATTTACTCAAAAGTAGAATAAGCTGCTTAGGGCAGTATCATTTTCCTCCTTGCTTGAGATCTTCAAGCAAAGCCTAGATGACCACTCAGAAGCAGCTAGGTTGTGCAGTAGAGAGAGCACTGGGCCTGGAGTCAGGAAGACCTGAGTTCAAATTCAGCCTTAGACATGTTCTAGCTGTGAGACCTTGGGCAAGTCACTAAATCTCTGTCTTCCTTAGTTTCCTCATCTATAAAATATGGTTAATAATAGTGCCTGCCTTCCATAGTTGTTGCAAGGGTCAAATAAGATAATATTTGTAAAGCGCTTAGCACAGAACCTGGCACATGGTAAGCATTTAATAAATGCTTATTTCTTTTCTTTACTCCATTTGTTGGGGATATCCCAGAAAGGATTTTTGTTCATATTCAGATTGCTTTCAACTTGATGGTTTTGTGAATCTTTGAATATTAGCAAAACATCTAAAGTGTATCCTAGTGTCCTAAAAAAACCAAACACTGTAGCCCAATTGCTGTCACTTAGTACAGCATCATGAGCATGATAGACATTCAGATATAATGGTCCTAAATAAAAATTATAGAATGGAAGCAGTAGAGCAGTGAGCTTGGAATCACAAAACAATTTCCAATCTGGACTCTGATTCTTACTAGCTATTTGATTCTGGGCAGGTCATTTAGACACAACACTTGTGTACTAAGTCACAAATGGTTTTCAATCTCCGCTGGCAAAAGGACTTCCCCTAGGGGAGTTCTCCACCATTAAAAAAAAAATTACAAAAAAATTTTACAGAAATCATAGATACCATGTAAAATAATAGCTTTTTGGATGAGTTGTTTTTTTTTTAAATAAGCCCATTTACTATTCCTTGGTCCACATGGGTTGTGTCTGTCTCTACTGATCTTGCAACTCCATAGCTAGCAAAAGAGAGAACAAATATCTGATTTAATTATGGATTTTTTTGGTAGAAGAGAAACCCTTTATATCATCTGATCAGACTTCCATATCTCCATATCATAAGCATAAATGACTTAATTCAATGTAGCAGAGGCAGCATAAACTACAAATGCAATGTTCTTCCCACTAGTCTACACTTGTAAATAGGGACATTAGAGAGTTCTATACAAATCCTGATTACTTTTCTCCCCAAAACAGATCAATACTCTTTCAAAGGACAGGTAATTTTAAGTTAATTTATAGTCACTATCCAGTAACATTTAAATTAATTTCAGAGTGGTACCATAGAAAGGAACAAGACTGGAGTCAGAAGACAGGTTCAAATCCTGCCTTTATCATTTTCTGTGTGACCTTGAGCACACAAGGCACTCAGTCCAATGGGCCTTCGTCAAATAAAATGATGAGACTAGCCTAGTTTACCTCTAATGTTCCTCCCAACTCTGAATCTGTGATCCCACATGTAAGCATATCATACTTTTAATTATTATATTAAGTAATAGGCTCATAAGACTTCAGAAATGCCAGGTAGAACACTGAATGTACACAATTTGATAACTATCTCTACTTAGACATTTGTCTTACTCTGTGACTTTTCTAAAAGAGGCCTAAATTGAACATTTTCCGCTTTAAAAAATAATTTTCTTATTTACATCCTTGATGTAGGCATTTTCTCCAGATGAACTTCCAGTCCGCCTACATATGTGTGCCCTGTAAGAATTTTTTATGATCTTCCATAAATTCACTACAAAAGGCCCAATCCAACATGATGGAAACCTTCTTCACTTTCTCTTGCTGTCTTGACAATATTAGTGGAGTACACGAGCTATCCATAAGTTATCCTTCCCTCTGACCACAAAGACTATTTAGTCTTTTCATATGTCTGAGTATTTTTGACTCATATATTTCTTTGATAACATCTTTTGTACCATTTATCCCTTATAATTCCTTTTAGTAACAGTACATAGGTTTCTTCTTTTTGTGAATTAAAAAAAAGTTCTTATCCTTTGGCCATTCATCAGTTGGGACTGAAAACTAGAAGTATATATAGAATGATTTTACATACAGACACACACACACACAAACACATGCATTGATGTCTAATGGTAGCCATCTGAGGAGACAGAAGAAAAAAAGGAAAAAAAGGAAGTTACATGATAACTTTATTATATATTTAAAAGAAATAGCAGGTTATATATAATAGCTTGCAGTTCCATATGCAATTATCTTTTTAAAAATTTTCTATGTTATGAAAATGCTTGTACTTCTTAAGTTCAGAATAAAATAAATAATTTTTTAAGTAGTACATAGAAAGACCATGAGGCTTGGAGTTTGAAGATCTGGGTTCGATAGCCAGTTTCACACTTACTGGATCCATAATCTTGGTTGCTTAAATCACTGATTCCCACTGAACTTCATCTATTCAATGGGCACAATCATATCTGTACTATCTATCATACAGAGCCAAGAAGACCAAATGAGATAATACACAGGAAAGCACTTTACAATCCGGAGGTTCCATCCAAATGTAAGATATTAACATTAATGACAAATAAAGAGGCAATACCAAAATATCCATCCACGCTTTCTTTCACGGAAAGGGAACATGTCATAGTGGATAGAGTGCTAGACTTGCAAGGAATCAGGTAGACAGGTTCAAACCCTGTCTCTGAAACTAGTTGCAGTTGCATTATCTGTAAAATAGATCTGTAAAATATCTCAAAGTATTAGGGCAGGGGACATAGGATATAGCGCATGTAAAGTGTTTTGCAAACAGTAATGGATTAATTAACATTTATTAAGTACCTTCTATGGACAGGCACTATATAAGCCCTGGGGGTACAAAGAAAGACCAAAAAAAGCCCCTGTTCTCAAGGTACTCACAGTATAACGGTAAGGACTATAAAGGTCAATTGATATTTCACCAAAAATGACTTCTAACCTCAAAGTCCTTTTCTAATTTCATAGAGTATATGCTATAAATATTCATATTAAAGAAACACTTGCCTATCTCTTCCTCGCAGGCATACCTTGACAGATATTATACAAAGAAAGGAGGGCACCACATCGGGGAGATGGTTGTAAAAGGACGAAACACCATGGAAAGAAAAATTAAAGAAATGCAAGCATTCTTTGGCCTCCAGGTCACAGGGAAATTGGATTATTCCACTATGAAGATGATGAAGAGGCCTCGATGTGGTGTTCCTGATATTGCCGATTATCGTCTGTTCCCAGGTGAACCCAAGTGGAAAAAAAACATTTTGACATACAGGTAATGAGATGTTTTTTTAAGAATCAGAGAGCAATATGGTTTTTTTTCTTATTTCTTTGATAATCGGAGGCATGAGCATGACACACAATATTTTCAAGGGTACACAAGAATTTGGGAGGTGATTGAAATCTTTAAATATCATGACATCATAGACAATAAACTAGAATGGCCTTAGAAGTCATAAGGAAACTGAAGCTCAGAGGTTAGTGACTTGTCCATAATGATACACTTAGGAAACAGCAGATCTCAGGATTCAAATCAGACACACTGATTCCCAGTCCTATGCCCTTTATTCTGTATCATTCCAACTTTCATCAAAAACAGGAGAGCACATTGTCATAATGACTTTGACATTAGGCAGTTCTGCATACCCCAGGCAATAAGGCCAGGTAGGATCAACACACATAAACATGGAAAAGGGAAAAAGCCACTTTGAATCAAGTGATTAAATGACGGTGCCTGCAATTTCATTTTTTTGAACTTCTGATTTAAAAAACTGAAGATATGATCAAATCTACCTATTCTAGAAACCCTTGGGATAATTGTTCAACGTGCATGGTGATGTTGAGGCTAATCAAGGTATTTTTCTAGGCATTCAATAAAGTGTTATGACTATGTACATCCAGCAGGTGGGGCTCTGAAAACAGATAATAGATTTCATTGAATAAAAGTTAGCCAGGTGGAAACAGGCCTGGATTAAACAAGAGTCAGAAAGGAGGTATTAAGTATTTATTAAGTGCCTACTTTGAGCTAGGCACCATCTTAAACACTTTATAAATACTATTTCATTTGATTCTCAAAAAAAGCCTGAGAGGTAGGTATTATTATTCTTATTTTCCAGATGAGAAGACTGAGCTTAGGGTCACGTAGCTAATAAGAATTTAAAGCTAGATTTTAACTCAGGTCTTCCTGACTCCAGGCCCAGCTCTATATCCACTGCCTCAATGAAAAGCTCAAAAAATGTTTTTCTTTTTAGTTCTGAGTTTATGAGTTTCCCCTCCCCTACAGGTCTTCAAGAAAAGACTGGATGACCATTGAAAATTATTTTGTAGAGAGCTTTTTTCAGGTTGGACTAGATAGCTGCTAGGGATACTTAGGAACAGGGAATGCTGTCTTATATGACAGATGAGGGTAAAATAAGGATTATTTACAGGAGTCTTTGAAGAGGTTTCCATGTTATTTTCTTAGACTAAGCTATGCCCTAGAATAACTATAAATGTACAGCAAAGGGTCTAGGCCAGGGATGTGGAACCTGTGCCCTTAAGGCCACAAATGACTTTCTAGGTCTTTGGGGGTGACCTTTTGACTGAGTCCAAAAATTTTACAGACTGAATCCTTTTATTAAATAATTATTATTTATTATTAAAATTCCCTATTATTAAGAGGATTTGTTCTGCGAAATTTGGATTCGGTCAAAGGGCCTAGATGGCCACATGTGGCCTTGAGGCTGCAGGTTTCCTAACCCTAGTCTAGGTCACAGATAATCTGGAATAACACATTTTTTTTTAAAAATCTTTTCATTTTCAAAAGTATGAAGTATTTCCCATAAGATGAAATAATTCTTCCCCCACCCCCCATCCCCAGGAGCAAGGGTAGTCCCTAGTTAGGTTTAAGTGATCCCCTCTCCCCATACACACACCCCATGTAAACTCCTTTAGGTCAAAGACTGTCTCCTTTATTAATTAATTTATTTACTAAGTACCATAATGGAAATTTAATAAATGTTTTCTAAATTTAATTAAACTCATCTTGTCCCTATTGGATCTCACAGAATCACAGAATTTGACAGTCATTAGTCCAATCCATTCCTGAAAGGAATTCTTACTATAATAGGTGAAGCAAGTAGCCATTGAGCTCCTGTTTGAAGACACAGTGCCTGACATGTAGAATATGCTATATAAACGCTTATTCCTCCACACATTCCCTCATCTGACATCTTCAGTCTGACTGGACTGGACTGGGAAGAGACAAGCAGTGAGACCAACCATCAATATTGCAATAATTCAGGCATGAGGTGATGAAGGCCTGGGCTGGGCTGGAGGCGGCATTAAAGGAGAGGAGATACAGTTACTAGACCATAGAGTGTGTTAAAAGGGGTATGTTTAGTAATCCTGGAAAGGCATATTGTAGTCAGACTGTGAGGATGTTAAATGCCAAACAGAGTAGCTTGTATTTGGTTATAGAGGCAACAGCAAATTACTAGAATTTATTGAGAAGGGGGATGGCATGGTTAGACTGATGTTTAGGAATATCACTTGGGAAATTGTGTGGAAGATAAATTGGAAAGGGAAGGGAATCAAAGGAGAGACACCAACTGGAAGACTATCGAAATGGTTCAGGGTTTTGTTTTTATTTTTTTCATTGAGAAAGATGGAGGATTTGAGTATTAATTGAAAAAAAAAATGTTTTTAAAGAAGTGATGACTGTCTGAACTAGCTTGGTGGCTATGTGAAGGGAAAACAGAAAGATGCATGAGATGCTATAAAGGAATAATAATAACAACAACATTCAAAGCCATATAATCATCTCAATAGATGCAAGTAAATCTTTGACAAAGAATAACACTCATTTATGCTAAAATCCCTACAAAATATAGAAGGACCTTTTTAACATCACAAAAGTATCTAAAACCAAAAGCAAGCATCACATAGAATGGAGAGAAACTAGAAGTTTTCTCAGTAAATATAGGAATTAAACAAAAGATTGCTACTCTCCTCCCTGTCATTTGATATAGTACTAAAAATGTCAGCAATAGCCATAAGGCTTAAGGAAAGGTAAAAATGGATATAAATGATCCATATTTATTGATGATATATTGTTTTACTTATGCTACAATAGAAACCTTTTTATATAATAATTTCTATGTAATAATAACAGAATCAAAGATGTAATAATAGAGGAAAAAATCCCTATTCAAAATAACAATATGAGGGACAGCTAGGTGGCACAGTGAATAGAGCACCAGCCTGGAGTCAGGAGGACCTGAGTTCAAATCCAACCTCAGATAATTAACACTTAACTAGCTGTGTGACCTTGAGCAAGTCACTTAACCCCTATTACCTTGACCTCCCCCTTCCAAAAAGCGAAAAACAAAAAAAAATTAACAATATGCACAAAATAATTGGGGATCTATCTATGGAAGCACACAAAATACTTGTATAGATTCAATTACAAAGTGCTACTTAAAGAAATGAAGAACTTAAATATCTGTAGGATCATTCAGTGCTCATAGCAGGGTCATATCAAAATAAGAAAAATAACAATATTACCAATGATAATTTATAATTTCAATGCTATAACAATCAAATTTCCAAAAAGTTGATTTATTGTTAAGATCTAGGATATTAAGAGAAATAGTGAAAAAAAAGGAAGAATGGAGAGAAATCGAACTTCCAGACCTTGAACTATATTATAAAGCAGCAGTCATCTAAACCATTTGGTACCAATTAAAAATTGGAGAAGTGAATCAATAAAACAGACTAGACAAGAGAGAATCATAAATAATAGAATTCAACAATTCAACATCCAATAAACCAGAAAATATAAATTATTTAGGAAAGAATTTCCTATTTGATTCAAACTTCTGGAAAAATTGAAAAGCAGCCTGGCAAAAATTAGGCTTAGACCAATACCTTACACCATACTCCACAGCAAATTCAAAATAAATACATGACCTTAATAAAATATTAAAAATCATACCATTAAAAATGAAGAAGCAGATCATACACCTCTCACAGCTATATAAAGATGTATTCTTAACCAAACAAGACATAGAAGAAATTTTAAAAGATAAAATAGATAACTTTAATTACATGAAACTGAAAAGCTTCTGCAGAAATAAATTTAACATATGTAGGATAAGAAGCAAGCAGTCTAATGGGAAAAAATATTTCTGTCAAATTTCTCACATAAGTATTTTGTATCCAAGATATGTAGATAAATATGTGCATATGTGTATATAATATATATGACCAAAAGCCATTCCTCATAAATAAGTCATCAAAGGATTTGAAGAAACAGTACTCAAGAGAATTGCAAACTATTACTAGCCACATGAAAAACTGCTCCAAATCACTAATAGTAAGATAAATGCAAATCAAAACAACCCTGAGGTTTCACCTCACACTGAGCAAATCAGCAAAGATGACAAAAGGTGGGAATAATTCATGTGGAGAGAAAATAGCGAACCAGTAGAGGACTGGTAGAGCTATGCATCAAAATAACCATTTTGGAAAGCAGTTTGGAATTATGCAAACAAAAAGGTTGCTCCTAGCAGTCCTTCCATTCTGACTTCTGAAGTCTCATTACTCCCTTCTCCATCTACCACTGTTTTAAAAAAATCCCTTAGCTCTACACAGTTTTACCTATTAATGTCATTAACTCATCTGGTCCATCTTTTTTTGTTGTTTGTAACACTTATGGAATAAAACAAGCATTTCCACAACACAGTACAATAAAACATGATTGCACAGGAAAGCAAATCTATTATGCACAACTTGCTATTCCTTTTAAATATATAATAAAGTTATCGTGTAAATTTCCTTTTTTTCTTCCCCTCCCCCCCAACCCTAGAGATGGTGACCATCTTTATAAAATCTAGATCAAAATCCCCTTCAGCTTGGACTCTTTTCAGAGATAAACATACACATGAGCATGTGGCTGTGGTTCTCACTTTTTCTCATCTGTAGAATGAGATAGGACTGAGTGCACACCCCACTCTACATCCTATGATCTTAAGCCCACCTTGTTTTTTCCATTAGAACTTTAGTCGAAGGCTTCTAATTCCCTGTCTCTTTGAGGATGCTCACTACACAGTCTACAATCACTTCTTTCCTTTATTTCCAAGAAATTGTAAGCTAGTATTTATAGTCATCACATTAGGGAAGAAGGTTTTTAAGCCCTAAATTTTCTCAGTTTTTGCCTCAGTTCTCCACTTCAGTCTTCATGCTTTCTATAATATTTTATGTAATCAACAATAAATATTGCTTTCTTACAAATGAGATCTGGACAAGATATACTTTTCATTTTTCATTAAAAATATGATTCTCAGTTTCACAAAATGGATAACATTCTCTTTTATTTGTACAGAGTCTCAAAATACACATCCTCAATGAGCCATGCTGAAGTTGACAAGGCAATAGACATGGCCCTACAGGCTTGGAGTAATGCGGTCCCTCTGAATTTTGTCAGACAAGACACAGGAGAAGCAGATATCATGATCTCATTTGAAATTGGAGGTAACGTATCCTTCTTGTCCTCTGTCCATAGCCAGCACATCAGTGCTGTCCCAGCATATAGTACTGTGTGACTTTGGATGCAACCAGTTGGTGCAATCTAACTATAATGCACTTGATCCACATATAACCATTTGTAGCAAAAGGCACCATAATTGCTGCCTTTGCACTAACTGGGCCAGAAGTTAGAGTTGAGACATTCAGAAAACTTTGGACCACCAAATCAATGTAAGATAGATTGTTTATCATCTCATTTTAATTCTTATTCTTGACCTTTGTATCCGATTAAGACCTGTCTGATTTTATTCTTCCATTTATATAGAAACTACTATACCTGAATGTAGCAGCAAGCACCCCAATATCCCCAGGGTAGCTGCCAACACAGGTTCTTAGATCTGCTTTTCAAAAGGAAAGCAACTCAAATTGGGTTAACAAGCTTACTTTAATCAAACAAACATATTACCTAGTTCAGGGGGAAAAGGTCAGCACCCCAAACTTCAGAGTTACAGAACTTACAGATCAAACAGACAGGCTTCCAAACTGTCCAACCATTATATCAATACCAAATCACAGTTACCAGAGAGGGAAGCATCAACATCTGGGTTTTCAAAGCCGGGGGGCTCTCAACAACGGCTTTCCAGAGTCTCATCTGGTTAAATCACACAACACTTCTCAAAGTGAGCCCCAAAGCAAAGCCTCTCATCAGAGTTTATATAGCCTTCTCCTGGCTCAGAGATTGTAACAACCTCCTTGACCCACTGCCCAATCACAAAGTATCAAGGTGTGGGCTTTCCTGAAAAACAAGCCTCTCACCACAGGCTCCAGGTGCACTTAAGCTAGGGGCAGGGAAGATCTTTAAATCTGCATTTCCATTACACTGAACAACAAATTTCTACCTCCTTTTTATTTGTGCTTTCTTTCCCACTGCCTCTCTTTCTCTTACCCTTCTGCTGACAGAGCTGAATGGCCTTCAGTGTTTTCATCTCCAGGATGGAGGAAAGCCATTCCCAGGATACACTAATGATGTGATTTCCATGGGCCATGCACTTCAGACAGGCAGTGACTTAGGCAAGGCAAGCAAGAAAGAAAAAGACAATATTGTGCTAACCAGTACTCAAAAAAAAGCTGAGACTCGAAATATTTACAGTGATTCCTCAAGGTTCACCATCACCACTACCACAAATCATTAAGGCCAACACTTCCTCCTTCCCTTCCATATATGCCCCTCAAGAAGAAGCCTTTCCTGACTTCTTTTACCTATTAGACTGTTCTTGATGCTCATTTAAAATTAACTCTAACTGGGGAAAGGTGGAGAGGACAATAGGCACAAATAGCTAGTGGGATCAGGATAGGCCTGATATAGAAAGTAGCTCTTGATTTTTGAAGGAAATTAGGAATTCTAAGACACAGAGTGAGAATTGGCCTAGTCTAAAACTCCTAGGATTGACCATGGATATTGGTTTGGCTCTTAGTGGGAACCACCAAGAAGGATGTACTTCCCCTGGAACATTCAAGAAGCTTTCCCTTACCAAAAAGACAGGGAAAAATAAATCTCAGTTCATTTTTTCTTGACATGGTCTGACTCTTCCTTATCACTACATCTAGTGTCTTTTGTACTGAAATAAAATTTATGCAATATGCAATGCTTCTATTTTACCAGGATATGTGTCCACGGTTTGGGTGAAATATTTTTCACTGAAACCAGAGGAAGTCATACTAAATTTTGTTGGTATTTTTCCCATGTTTTTTGGTAGATCATGGGGATTCGTACCCATTTGATGGTCCTCGAGGGACTCTGGCCCATGCATTTGCCCCTGGAGAAGGCTTGGGAGGAGACACTCATTTCGACAATGCTGAGAAGTGGACTATGGGAACGAATGGTATATATGCACAATTCACCATAACCTGGAAAATATTGTACCTTCTCCTGGGCCTCCAACATGAAACCCTGTGGCTCAACGGTCCAAGCCACCCTTTAACTAGGGGACCAGGCTAAGGAAAACAAGTAAGCCAAAAATCACAAAGGTCATTCAACCCCATAAGGGGAAAGCTCTGCCCTCCGCTGTGCTGCTGAATCCTTGTTTGGTCTGTTTCACTTCAGCATAATCCACATACTCCATTAGAAAGAATAAGCAACAAGGTCTCCTCTGCAGTCATTGTCACCTGCAAGCAATTCAGCTCAAGCAACAAACACTTACTCAGTGCCTCCTGTGTACAAGGAAGGCAGTATGGAGTAATGGATAGAGAACAGGCCTCAGAGTCAAGAAGAAAGACCTGGATTCAAGTCCCACTCCTATCATCTGCTGGGCAAGTCACTGAAAGCCCCAGTGCTCCAGCAAGCTCTCCATGACTTGAAAAACAGCCGCTTATCTGCACTGGTAGAGGGCTGTCCTCACCTGGAGTTCCCTACACCCATGAAATCACATGTCCAAACCAATAAGAAAGGCAAGGCATTCTGCTAGGCGAATACACACACATACTCACACACACACACACACACACACACACACACACACACACACACACACACACAACCTGACCTATTACTTGCCTTGAAGGAGTTTCTGTTCTGAATAAATAAGAGAAAAAAAGAAGGGGAGGATACCTATTTGACTCCTTAAAGGAACACGGTGTTTAAAGGGAAGGGTTTTCCTTAAAAGTATCTGGAAGAAAAGCCTTTGGAATGGTATGCAGCTCTTCTGGATAGCCCATAACGTGGATAGAATGTGTGTGGATAATGAGGAGTTGGCTAACATTGTATTCTAAGAGAGAGCTAAAAGGTATAGGGAAATTCACAGACCCCACTCTCCATCTCACCTTTCCATTGACTTTAGTGTCTTACTTCATTAAGTGATTTAATAGGCAATAACTATAAACAGCATGAGAAAATGGTTTAGTGCATAGAGTGTGGCTTGGTGGATAGAAAGCTTTCCATAGAGTCAATAAGCTACTAGCTATGTGATCCTGGGCAAGTTATTTAACCTTTTAGTGGTCTGGACAACTCTCTATAAATTGCAGAATAGTTACCAGTGGGCATTGGTAGAGGCAATTTCCCTACCAGGAGTTGAAATGATGGAATCAAAGGATGAAATTATATGCCTTGCTCAAAAAACAAATAACTAGCAAAACTGACTAATCTGAGTCTTAGCTCCTTTCTCTGCCCCTTATCTGTCAGTACCAGGACTCAGTGATTGCACATTGACAGACTGGACCACATTGGGGATTGTTGGAACCTGGAAATTAGAGACTTGATAGGGTGAGTCAAGTGATTCAGGACAGTCTTGATGGGTCTAGGAGACAACCTGAGCTGATGAGTGGAGCATCAAGAAAATATGATACCATCCAGCTACAGAGGTCTAGATGGGTTGACTATCAGTATCTGGGAGTTCCAATGAAGGACAACAGGATCTTATCTCAGTACGTTGATAGAACACAGCATCTGGGCAACCTGATAGGAGAAGGCACAGACAAAGCAGACAGTTGGTATGCAGAGGATCTGGCCACGGATAATACAATCTGTGCTTTACTAGAAGTTCTCTAGTCTCTTCTCTGGAAGGTATGGGGAACAGGACAGGGTAACAAGGCAGGAGCTTACATAGGGGAAGACATCGGGACAAAGTTGCTGGCACTGGAGTACAAAACAGGGCTTGGTCACAATGAACGAGGACAAGAGGCCAGTAACTAAGTCTAAGTAAACCAAGAGCATAGGGATCTCAGGGAGCATTTAGACCAATTTTCTACCCAAATCTGGAATCCTGACTAAAATATCCCCCAACAAGAGATCATCTAAAGAATTTCAGTGACAGGGAACTTACTACCTCCAAAAGTAGCTCATCCTATTTTTGTGTAAATCTAATTGTTAGGAAGTTTTTTTTCCCCATATTTAGCCATTGTCCTATAACTTCCACCCATAGTTCCTTGTTAGTAAACTTGCATCTTCCTTTAATGGCCCCATTTGTACAAATGTAGGGAGAGAGATACAGGCCAAACATTATACTGCCCTCTTCTTGATAGAAGTGGAAAAAAAATTTTAATGACACAGGAAAAGTATAGTTTCTGAATAATTCACAATCTATGATAACAAACTTCTGAGTGAACAAGTTGGTTGCACAATTATCAATGGAAAATATATGTTTGATTTTAATTCCCCAACAGAGAGATGTTGAAAATGAGATAAGATAATGCTTAAAATGCTTCATAAATCTTAAAATGTTAAAGAATTGCCTATTATTGTGATGATGATGGTGATGATGATGATGAAATTCTAAATCTATTTCCACATTAATCTTATTCCTCCTGTGTTGTTTAGGATTCAATTTATTCACTGTTGCTGCCCATGAATTTGGCCATGCATTGGGACTGGCCCATTCTAGTGACCCCTCAGCACTGATGTATCCAACTTACAAGTACCAACATCCCTATGGATTCCGCCTCCCCAAGGATGATGTGAAAGGGATCCAGGCATTATACGGTATAAACCCTACACTCATCTGAGAGCTAAGCATAGATGAGTGATCCAGGAATAACATCTGGTTTCCAACAACTACAGGTTTTTGAGTTTTGACAATGGTTACTTAAGTAAAGATTACTTAGGCTTAACTTTATTCCAGCCACACTTTATTTCCCCAGTTATGCAAACACCTTTGTCTTCTTAGATTTGGAATCAGAGTTGAGAATTTTCTCCAAAACATATTAGACCATGACAGGGTAGAGATGGAGAGATTTACTGTCCTTGGATCTTAGATCTGTACTCACCTCCTGAGATAAGAGGGATACTTTATAGCCATGTTCAGAAACCTAAGTGAGCTAGCATTTCTTCCAAATGCCCAAGTGCAAAGAACAACACTTTGGAAGGACAGCTAATGACAGCTCTACCTCTGATTCCCCATAGCAGATTAGACAAACCCTCATTATAGTAGACTGAAATAGAGCCTATGACTGGGAATCAAGTCCTTTTCTTTGAGTTCTTGAGCCTGCTGTGTCCCCAACTAACCCTATGACTTTAGAAAAGTCATTTAGCCTACCAGAGACTCAGTTTCTCCATCTCTAAAATGAGAAAGGCTCTAGAAAGAAGGTGATCCTTAAAGGATGAAGAAGTCACGCAAGTATCCTAAATATCTGACACCAAAAGAATAAGGGACTTTTTAAAAAGTCTATTTTGCCAGCTTTGTTTTTCAATCCTAGGACCTCGCAGAGCAGTCACTGAAAGACCCAATGTGCCCAACATTCCTCCTCACAAGCCATCAGACCCTGATATCTGTGACTCCACCTCCTCCTTCGATGCAGTGACAATGCTAGGGAAGGAATTACTGTTCTTCAAAGACAGGTGAGCTCAATATGCATCCAAAATAAAACATACCAGGCTCCTGCATGGTTTCAGGGATCCATATAAGTTGAAAAAGTGGAGAAATGTCATTATTTCAAGCAGTCACCTACCTAAAAACTGCTTGCATACTGATAGATGATTCATATGTGCCCTGCCACTGGCACCTCAGTGAGCATTGGACTCTCCCACTCTTCAACTCTCTTTCTGCCCTTCCCTGTTCACACACACACACACACACACACGCACGCACGCACACACATATACACACATGTGTGCACACACATACACAAATGCACACGCACGTGCACATACACGCATACATACATGCACACATAGTCACACACACCCTAAACATAATTGTCTTGAAAGTCTGCTTTTAGAGAACCTGGTCCTGGGGAGGTCATAAGGGAAGAAACTGAGAAAAACAGAAATAGTTAAGGAGTTTCCTTAAGGAAAACTCCAGAGTCATGGGAGCATAGATTTAGAGTAGGAAATGATTGATCAGTCAATAAGCATTTATTAATCACCTACTATGTGCCCAGACACTGGAATATTACATCTCATCTAGTCTAATAACTTATTTTACAAATGAGAAAACCTGATTCTTGGGGACATTGAGTGACTTATAAGCCACATAAATACTAAATGTTAGAAACCTGATATGAGCAAAGGTCATCTGATTTATTAGGCACATAGGCAACCAGGTAGTACAATGGAATAGAGTGCCAGACCTACAATCAGGAAGATCTGAGTTCAAATGTGACTTCAGCCACTTGCTGTGTGACCCAGGACAAAGCACTTAACCACTGTTTGCCTCAGTTTCCTCATCAATAAAATGGAGATAATAATAGCACCTACCTCCCAGGGTTATTATGAGGATCAAATGAAACAATTTTAAAGTGCTTAGCATAGAACCTGCTACATAGTACTTACTATGAAAATGTTAGTTGTTATTATTATTATATTAACTCTATGACCTACTCATTGTATAATCATCTCTTAGGCAAATCCTGTCCCCTTCAGCAAGGCATTTGCCTCTTAGGCTCACAGTCTATTCATTTGTAAGATGGGGTTGATGTAAGGAAATCCAGCTATCTAAATCAGAATCATGATTATCTTTTCAAAATGCAAACACTGTGAAGATCTACTAGTCATTTGTGCACAGATCGTGAGATATTTTTATATACAATGTTGAATGTAAGAGGTGTGCTGTTTTTCGGCAATTAACAAGTACTTGTTGAATTGAAATTAGGGAGATGACCTCATGTGGGGGGGAGGATGCTGGATATATAATGCCACTGACAGCTCCAGGTGGAGAAAAGGCATTTGTAAATGTAGAACTGAAACTCTGAGGAGAGATGGGGTTGAAGAGATAGATGAGAAGGGGGGTAGAGGGAGAGAGACAGAGACAGAGAGACAGAGAGAGAGAGACAGAGATGGAGGAAGAGACATAGGGAGGAGAGACAGAAATAGAGACAGAAAGACAGACAACCTTGGGAGTCATTTTAGTACTAGTGATAATTAGAGTCAAGGGAACTACAGTTGTGACTTCATTGGTATGGGGATTACCCAGATGACAACTCACCTTCTCTGCAATTTATAGTCTTAGAGAGCTGCCTAGAGATTGGAAAAGTTAAGTGACTTGATCTGACACAGTGAGATTGTGTCAGAGGCAGGAACTGAATTCCAGTCTTCCTGGCTCTAAGGCCAATTTTCTCTCCACTCCTTTATTCCTCTATGTTGCCTACAGGCTAACATAAATAAAATGGCCCTGAAAGAGAGACAGACCAAGAGAGAAGAAAGAGAAGAAAGGGCTAAGGCAGAGGCCTAGACCCCCACATAGGCGAATGATACAGAAAAGGGAACTGTAAGAGATGTCAGAGTAGAAGAACCAAGGAGGGCAGTATCACAGAGGAGACTGAAAAGCACTGGGAAATATTTCTGAAACATCACAAAAGGACTATTGGATTAAGCAGTGAAGAAGAAATTAATGCCTTTTACAGGAGCAGTTTTAGCAGACAGAGAGGAAGCCAAATTGCAGGGGTTGAGTAGGAAGTAAGGAGGTAAGAAAGTGAAGACAATAAAGTGGAGGCTGCATTTTCTAGAAGTTTACAATGAAGGGGAAGAGATAATAAGATCAATAAAGAGGCAAAATCAGAGTCAAGAGAAGGGATTCTTTGGTTTTGTTTTTTAGGATGAGTAGATGAGCATATTTATAGGCAGAGGGAAAGAGCTAATAGAGAGGAAGAGAAAAAAGATAAGAGAGAAGGAATTATTGGTGGAGCAAAGTTCTGGGAGAGATGGAAGGCTGATGTTAAGGTCCTGTGGGGACAAACACACCCTGAATGACTAAGAGAAACTGAGGCAGAGCTCTGAGCCAAAGTACTTTATTAAAAGGGCCTGGCCGCCTCTAATGAAGTGGACCCCAGACTTTCTTTATGGCCTGAGATACCCCCTCCTTTCAGTGCCTTATTTTTATGTGACATGATACTAGATTTATTAGCTAAACATTCTAAAGAGGTTATACCAAGTACAGAATCCCATTGGATGACATGATGTATAAGCTAAAAACAGTATGTCAGCAGGGTCATGGATGGGTGAAGCAGGGACTATCTCTGCTGACTAAATGGTCATAAGATGGATGGGGTTGGGCAAGAGGAGATGGTACAAGTCATATATATGCTCCCAGAATATATTAGGGGACTTTCTGCACCATGCCACCCATGCTTGGTTTGGTCATGGAATTTGAGCAAAATAGGATGGAGATATCTGTGTCAGCATTCTTGTGGTTATGCCATAAGCTCCATGGCTGGTAAAAACAAGTAGTGAACATTATATTAAGGTTTGAGGGCTATCAGAGGGGCCATTCTATTAGAACCTATATTCTTATGTGACTTATACAAAATATGTATTAATACATTGGTTATTCTTTTTTTTTGCCTTTTTGGAGGGCAATTGGGGTTAAGTAACTTGCCCAAGGTCACATGGCTAGGTTTTTATTTGTCTGTGGGTTAAGTGTCTGAGGTCGGATCCGAACTCAGTTCCTTCTGACTCCAGAGCGGGCGCTCTACTCACTGCACCACCTAGCTGCCCCATTACATTGGTTATTCTTATACCCATTATTAGATGACTGACTAAATATGTATTACTAGATGAGTATAGTAAAATAATTGCTAACAATCATTACCCCTTATATAATCATAATGAACTGATATTGATTTGAGTTTGAGTAGGGATCCATAAAGAATCATCTTTCACATACCCAAAGGAAGCTATAGCCTTAACTTCCCCTATACCCAGGGGAGAGCATGGGTAAAGGCAGATTTTCTCAGTGTGAGGGAAGAGATATTAAGAAGCTTATATCTGGGGACTTCAATCCTCTCGGTAAAGGAGTAGAGTGGCTTAGTCTGCATAGAAAGGGTGTGAGAATTGAATTTGGGAGTTAATGAGAGAAGGCTTGCTGGCCTAAATGCACTTATGTCTATTCCTTTCTCTCTTCCCACACAACCATCATCCACATCACCTCCTGTTATGATTACTACAGTAGCCTCCCCAGTGTGTCTCCTTTCCTCTATCTTAAATATCCATCTATTTCCTCTCTCTCTCTCTCTCTCTCTCTCTCTCTCTCTCTCTCTCTCTCACACACACACACACACACACACACACACACACACACACACACACACCCCTATCTCCTCTCTAGTTTATCTCCAATCCATCTTCCACACAACTGTCAAACTAACACAGATGTGATCACTACCCTGCTCAAGAAGCTTCAAAATGTAAACTCCTATTTGATATTGAAAGCCCTTGCTAATCGTACTCCGACTTCTCTTTTCAGACTTATTGTACATTACTCCCCCTCATAGACTCAAAGTTCCTGCCAAACTAATCTACCTATTGTTAGCAATACATGACATTACATCTCATGTCCATGAGACTTTGCATAGGCATTTCCTCCCTTAATCCACCCCCCCCCCCCCAGCCAATGATATCTTTCCTTATTTCTGTTTCCTGAATACCTATCTCTAGTCAAGGCTTAGATTTCTCTCTACATGAGGCCATCTTGATCTCCTCAGGGCACTAAGCCTCCCCGCCCCTCAAAAAATGACTTTGTATTTACATGCATATAATTACTTATCTGTGTACTTGCAGTTTTCATCTGGTAGAATATAAAGTCCTACAGCTGAACCATATGGTTCAATTACCTCATAAATGGTCTTCTGAGGGCTACCTTAGGAAATTAACCACTATTTATTATAGCTCTTTATAATGTCCCAAAGAGAAAATATTTCTATAAGAAAATTTGCTCTGAAGTTCAAATAAATTACACAAAAATGAATGTTTTCAACACAATACATTGATAAGCTTGGAGCTTCTAGTATTCTTACTATAAAGCCCTTTAAAAATTGGAAAGCATTTGAACTAGCTTGGCTACAAGATTTTCCTGGTGATATTTACTTTTCTCAAATTGTTTCATCTCTGACTTCATGAATTTTCATATATCTGGAAGCTTTCCTGACAGAAAATGAGGAATATTTATATGGAAATGGAATCAAGGGAAAGCATTGTAGTCTATCTATGATGTCATTTCCTGTTAGTTGCCTCTCCATCATTTAAGTAACACCATGCTCATTTCTCTCCTTTCCTGTTCACTGGGCATCAGATGAAACCATTATGTGCTAGGGAGATAACGATGGAAGAATGAAAACTCTTGACATTCTTTTCCTTCTTTATGAGGTTTCCACATACTGAAACCATTGACTGGTATAGCATGCATCATTGTTTCAATGGTTTAAAAAAATTCTCTAGGTGCAAGCTGGCCATGATGCACTTCATTAAAGTCTCCTAGTGGTTGGTGGGGAGGAAGATTGTCTAACATGTCTCTAGTGGAAAGCAGTTTTTGTAACTTCTCCCTGGTTTATGATTTGGTGATATGCAATTGAATAGAGCAAATGATTTCAAATAAATGGGCCACACTAAGATATATTGGGGGCGGGGAGGAGTATAGAAGTAAAGACAGGGATTTGTGGTTGTAGTCACAGTTCTGTCACTAACTTCCTGACCTTTGGAAAAGTCTTTTCCTTTCTAGACTCGAGTTTATTCAACCATAGATTGAATGTATCAGAACAAATGATCCTTCTATCTCTAGAATTCAATGATTTTATACTTTGTATCTTTTGTTAGCTGCTATCTCTGTATCTTGGTGAAGTCTGCTTGCTATACTGGACAAAGAATTAAACATTCTTTCATGGTCCAGTAACAATGAGAACCTGGGGGCTTCCTGCTTGAGAACAAGTCCCAAGTATTTGTTCACTCCCAGAACTTACTCCCACTAGCCATCTTGGGAATTCCCACCATCAACTATAAGGACATTTAAAGGATTTGGTTAATAACTAGATATCTACAACAAAGGAGAGGAAGGAGACAAACCAAGTTTTCAGCCTGGGGGACTGGAGCTATAATGATATCACTGACATAAATTAGGAGCTCAGGAAGAAAAGCTAATTTGTAACGATTATAGAATCCTAAATCTAGAAGGGATCATTCCGGCCATCACCCAACCATTTTATTTTACAGATGAGGAAATTGAGTTCTAGATGATAAAGGAATTTGTCCAGGGTCACATAGTTAATGGGTATCAGTGGTGGGATCAGACCCAGATCCATTGACTCCAGAGTCAGTGTTCTTTCCTGTGTCATGTTGAAGATGCAGTTCTAGACATAGTAAGCTGAGGTGACTACGGAATATCTGAGTAGAAATTTTGAGCAAACAGTTGAAGATATTAAAGGTATGGGACTGGTGTTCAGAAGAGAGGTCAAAACTAGTTATCTGGAATTGTGAGATTGAATGATTATTCTATGGAAAGAATTTAGTGAGAAAAGGAATGGATATTTGGGAACTAATCCTCAAGGTATGAAATAAGAAGAGGAAGAGAAAAATTAGCAAAGGATATAAAGAAGGACTAGTATTAGTGCCACAGAGGATATAGGGAAAGAGAATTTTGAATAGTAGGAGGAGTTAAAAGTGTCAGTGCTACTGAGAGATTAAGAAAAATAAAGCCTGAAAAAAGGCTTTAGATTAGAAAGCTTAGGGAGGCATAGTTTCAATAGAGTGGTGAGAAGAGAAGCCAGATTTTTACATGCTGAAAGAGATACTTGATGGTGAGGAATTAAATCAGGAATTAAGGCATAGGCTATTCATATAATATTTTTGAATATTATGTGGCAGAAATGAGAAGAATGAGGTAGGAGTTAGTGGAGATCAAAGAAAGATTTTTCAAAAGAGAGAAGACCTGGGAGTCTTTTAAGGAAGAGAGAAAGGAACTGGTGAACAAGAAAGGTTTAATTAAGATTCTGAAGGAGGCAGGAGAAAATAGAGTGGTGAAGAGACGAGTTTTAAAAAGCAGAGACAACAGGTAAGAGGCTTTGTTGTTGTTGAGTCTTTTCAATTATGTGCAACTCTTCATGACTGCATTTGGGTTTTCTTGGAAAAGATACTGGAATGATTTTCCATTTCCTTCTCCAGCTCGTTTTACAGTTGAGGAAACTAAGGCAAACAGAGTTAAGTACCATGCCCCAGGTCACACAGCTAGTAAGTGTCTGAAACCAGATTTGAACTCACACTACAGGGCACAATGGATAGAGCCCTGGACTTGAAGTCAGGAAGACTCATCTTCCTAAGTTCAAATCTGGCCTCAGACACTTACTACCTGTGGGCCCTAGGCAAGTCACTTAACCCTGTTTACCTCAGTACTTCATCTGTAAAATGACTTGGAGAAGAAAATGATCAACCACTCCAGTACCTTTGCCAAGAAAACCTCAAATAGGGTCACAAAGAGTTGGACATGATTGAAAAATGACTGAATAACAACAAAACGAGTCTCCAGAACTCTATCCACTGTACCACCTATAGGTTTAAACTCTAAAGATAATTTGAAATGGAGAAGGCAGATGAAGGGGTTCGTGCTGGATAATCTTGTTTTTCTCAGGAAAATAGGAACAAAACTGACTTCTGAGTGTGCAGTGGTAAGGCCAGGGTGAGGACAGCTGAACCTATGCAGCCACAGTACCAAGTATGCTTGGGTGGGGCAGAGGGGTGTAACAGAAGGCTCACTGAACCAAGAATTCAAATACCTGATTTTCCAAAACATGAGGCATTGCTAGAGCATTAGTCAAGAGGTAGTCTCCCTGTATCTACACAAAGCTTTAGGATGAAACTGCAACTTTGGCTTCTTATTGGCTCTGAGTCATTAATTCAAGGCCAAAAGGTTCTGATATCCATTTACATTTGCATTATTTAATACTTTGATGAAGCTGTGATTACAAAGATAGGGACCCACTGTCCAATAGTGCAGATCCCACCACTGCCATACAATTCTATCCTGGGTGTTTCTTGTCCACATCTTTCCACTAATTTTCTACTGAGTGTCCATTCATCATTCTAGTGGCTTTCTTCTAGATCTACTGACATTACATGATAATCGATTAATCAATCATCCAGCTTTTATTAAGCACTTACTATTTGTTTCAGGCACTGTGCTAAGTTCTTGTGATACAAAGAAAAAGCAAAAAATAGTACCTGCCCTAATGGAGTTTACAATCCAATCATGGACACAAGATATAATCAGAGCATACAAGTTAAATACAGAATAGAAGGAATATAGCTTTAGAGGGGATGGCACTAGTAGCTGGGGAGACCAAAAATGGGTATATACACACAGCCCATCAATCACTTGTCACTTACTCATGCTACTTAGTCAACTTCCTTTTCCAATAATATAGCTCTCAGATGATATCTTTAATATGCCACTTTTATTGTGAAATTATTTAGTGGCAATATGATATAAGAATACATGCCTTCCATGCACTGTCCATTGTCCAAATTTAACTCTTCAGAGACTATGATATTCTAAGGCACCTAGTTATGAGGTATTACCTTAAGAATATCAATGTTTAAAAAATGGGCCTTTGTTTCAGGGGAAAGTTTATGGTAATTAAAATAACCAGACAGTTTTTCAAAGTTAATCTAGCCTACTCTCTTCCTTTTAATCAGTTCTGGTTAAATCCTTTGTTCATCTTCAGAATCTGTGCAAAATATGTGTGTACTGATGAATTATATGTATCATCCATCCTAGTATGTAGTATAATCTGGGAAGTGGGAATTTTTTTTATCTATTTGTTTTTTTTTTTCCTGAATGGGAAGGTTAAGCCAAACTCTTTTAAGTAATTATGAATCCCATTCAGGAGGCTCTGCAATATATGTGTGTCTGCGCATGCACATGTGTGTGTTTGTGTGTATATACATACACACATATATGTACATATATGTGTGTATATTTATATATGTAATAGTTAATGTCTTCTTTGATATTTATAATCAAGATCACCAAAATTATCTCTGTTTTTACATCTTTCAAAGTATTTTGTGTAATTTTTGACATGAGCTGGGGGATGCCTTATTGAAAGAGAGGCTTTAAGGGAGCCTTTTTCTCTACCAAATCAGATGTTTTGGGTTTTTTTTAGCTTCATTTATTTTATTTCTAATTTATGGAATAAAACAAGCATTTCTATAACATAATATAATTTTTAAAAAAGATGATTTCTCATGAAACTGCAAATCTATTAAGTGCAACTTGCTATTCCTTTTAATATATAATAAAGTTATTGTCTAAATTTCTTTCATTTTCTATCTCCTCCCCTGCCCTAGAGATGGCTGCCATTAGACACAATTATGAGTTTATATATAAAATCATTCTATACATATCTCTATTTATCAGGTTTTTTTTTTTCCCTCTGGATGCAGAGCATCTTCCTTTATATGTCCTTTTTGGTTAATTTGGTTATGTCTAATTGTCAAAATGACTTTTTCATTCAAAATTGTTCTTAAACCAATATTGCTGTTATTGTATAAATATTTGTCTAAGATCTTTGAGCTCATCATTTCTTTTTTTCTAATTTATTTATTTTTGGTTTTCATCATTCACTTCCATAAGTTTTAAGTTTTCTCCCCCTCTCTTCTCCCTCCCTCCCCAAGATGGCATGCAATCTGATATGAGTTCTACATATACATTATTATTAAACATATTTTCATATTAGTCATGTTACATATAAGAATTATAACGAAGTGGAGAAACCATGAGAAAGATAAAATAAAACAGAAAATAATCTGCTTTACTCTGCATTCCAACTCCATAGTTCTTTCTCTTGATGTGGATGGCATTTTCCATCATGAGCCCTTTAGAATTGTTTTAGGTTCTTGTATTTCTGAGAAGGGCTAAGTCTATCAAAATCAGCCATGGCATACTGTGCCTATTTCTGTAAACAATATTCTCCTGGTTCTGCTCACTTCACTCAGCATCAGTTCATTTAAGTCTTTACAAGATTTTCTGAAGATGCCTGTTCATCATTTCTTATAGCACTTACAGTATTCCGTTACATTGATATACCATAACTTATTCAGACATTCCCCTAGTGATAGGCATGTCCTCAATTTCCCGTTCTTGGCTACCACAAAAAAAGAGCTGCTATAAAGATTATTGTACATGCGGGTCCTTTTCCCATTTTTATGATCTCTTTTGGATACAGCCCTAGAAGTGGTATTGCTGGGTCAATACATTTTTATAACCCTTTGGGCGTATTTCCAAATTGTTCTCTAGAATGGTTGGATCAGCTCCCATCTCACCAACAATGAATTAGAGTTCCAACTTTCCCACATCTCCAACATTTATCATTGTCCTGTTTTGTTGCTCATCATTTCTTACAGCATGGTAGTGCTATCATCACAATAATATGCCACAACTTGTTCAGCCATTTCACAACTGACAGGCATCCCCTCAATTTCCAATTCTTTGTCACCATAAAGAGAGCTTCTATAAATATTTTAGAAGATATAGGTAATTTTCCTTTTTCCTTAATCCTCTTTGGAAATAGACTTAGTAGTAGTATTGCTGGGTCAAAGGGTATAAGCAGTTTAATGGGTATAATTCCAGAGTGGTCTCCAAAACAGTTGGATTGGTTAATAATTACACCAACAATGACAGTGTCCCAATTTCTCCATATGCCCTCCGACATTTTTCACTTTCCCCTCCCATCATTTGTTTCTATGATTTGTTCTTTAACCTACTCATTCTGAAAGATTAGGTTGTTTAATCTCCTACAAATAAAATAGAAAAACAATTGGTTAGTTTGATTAAAAAAGAGAGAGAAGAAAACCAAATTACTAGTATAAAAAATGGAAAGTGAACATGCTACTAATGAAGGTAAAATCAAAGCAATTATAAAAAGTTATTTTGCCCAACAATATGCTTAACAAATTTGACAACTTGAGTGATATCTGAGAAACTGTCTACAAAAATTTGGTGACACAGGGCATCCTTGATTCATACCTGATCTTACTGGAAAGGTTTCCCTTTATAAATAATGCTTAATAGTAGTTTTAGATAAATGTTTTTTTAATCAATTTAAGGGAAAATCCATTTATATGTTTACTTTCAAATATTTCTTATAGATATGAGTATTATACTTTATCAAAAGCTTTTGCTGCATCTATTGATATAATCATGATTTTTAAAACTTTTATGATAGATATAATCAATTATATTAATAGTTTTCCCTATGTTAAGCCACCTTTGCATTCCTGGTATAAATCCCACTTGGTCATAATGTATAATCTTTGTAATATATCATTATAATCTTTTAGCTAGTATTTTATTTAGGTTTTTTGCATCCATATTAATGAAATTGGCTTATTTTCTTTCTCTGTTTTTATTCTTCCTAGTTTAGGTATAAGTATCATATTTGTTTCATAAAAGCAGTTTGATAGAATCCCTTCTTTGCCTATTATCCTAAACAATTTATTTAATACTTGAATTAATTGATCCTTAAATGTTTGGTAGAATATAAATCTATCTGGTCTGGTGCTTTTTTCTTAGGAAACTCATTTATAGCCTGTTCAATTTCTTTCTCCAAAATAAGTCTATTTAGATATTCTATTTCCTCTTCTGCTAATCTAGGCAATTTATATTTTTGTAAATATTCTTCCATTTCACTTAAATTGTTAAATGTGTTGGCATATAATTGGACAAAATAAATCCTTATAATTGTTTTTATTTCATCTTCATTAGTGGTATATTCATCCTTTTCATTTCTAATACTAGTGATTTGATATTATCTTTTTAAAATCAAATTAACCCATGGTTTATGTATTTTATTGATTTTCTCATAAAATCAGCTCCTATTTTTATTTATTAATTCAATGGTTTTTTTACTCTCAATTTTATTAATCTCACCTTTAATTTTTAGGATTTCTAATTTATTGTTTAACTGGGGATTTTTAGTTTGTTCTTTTTTGTAGTTTTTCAATTGCATAGCCAATTCATTAGTCTGCTCTTTTTCTGTTTTATTGATGTAAGCAATTAGAGATATAAATTTTGCTCTGATCACTGCTTTTGTTATATTCCACAGTTTTGAGATGGTATCTCATTATTGTCATTCTCTTCAACGAAATTATTGATTGTTTCTATAATTTGTTCTTTAACTCACTCATTCTTTAACATTTGGTTGTTTAATCTCCAATGAGATTTTAGTCTACATTCCTTATTAAATATAATTTTATTGCATTGTGATCTACAAATGATACTTTAATATTGCTGCTTTTCTGCATCTAACTGTAAATTTTTTATGTACTAACATATGGTCAGTACTTTGTAAAAATACCATGAACCACCAAGAAGAAAAGTGTTATCCTTTCTATTTCCATTTAATTCCCTCCAGATGTCTATAATATCTAGTTTATCTAAAATTCTATTCATTTCCTTGACTTCTTTCTTATTTATTTTTTTATTAGATTTATCATCAGATGCTTTTTTAGAGTCAGCAATAAGTACAGAGGATTCCTGCACCCTCTTTATAGTTCATTCATTTGCATGACAGTAAAGATGTAGTCAACCATAGAACATCATTTGTGAAAGTTTGTGAATGTTCTCTCATGCCTTCATAAATAATATTCTCCATGTATGCAGGTTATTCTCAGAAAAATTATGTAGAAATGGGCACAATGAATAGAGTACTCGCTCTGGAGTCAGTAGGAGCTGAGTTCAAATCCAGCCTCAGACACTTAACACTTACTAGCCATGTGACCTTAAGCAAGTCACTTAACCCCAATTGCCCTGCCTCCCCCCCTCCAAAAAGTAAAAAAAGAGGGGCAGCTAGGTGGCGCAGTGAGTAAGAGTGCTGGCCCCAGAGGATGGAGGACCCGGCATCAGTTCCAGCCTCAGAAAATTAGTACCTACACATAAATAACTAGCTGTGTAACCTTGAGCAAGTTACTTAGCCCCAATTGCTTTAAAAAAAAAAAAGCAAAAAAAGAAAATTATGTAGAAATATTGCTGAATATTGATATTCCTCAGCATTATGTAACAATAAGATTTTTTTTTTAATTTTCCAGCTATTTTTATGTTTTCTATTCTTAGATATCTTGAGATCCTTCAATGATCTCAAAATTATGCTACCTCCAGTACAAACATCCTGTGAATATTTTATCTTGTCCAAGTTTTTTTGCCATCTTTGTTCTATGTCAATATCTATTATTTTATTTATTTCCTTTTTTTTATATCAACAACTTGTTTAAACAGGTCAGATTGGACTTGCCTCAATTAAAAAATGTATCAATTATTTTTTCTGGTATTTATTTTTATCTTTGCTCTAACAACTCAATGGCCTGACAATATAGACAATTGATTTGGAAATCACCACACTATTACTATCTAGTCGTTTATTATTTGTTAATTTATAAAGATTGATCTTTCATGATATTATTTGATACTTGTTATGTTTGGCACCTCCTGACTCTCTTTTTAAAAAAAAATAGTCATAATGTATGGGAATGAGGTTTCTGGGTAGCCTGTGGCCTTTGGTCTTTATCATTTTGTACTCTAGGGTCATTTTTTTTTCCAACATATTTTTCACTGTCCTCCCATATGCCCATATTTCCGTTGAAGTTACTTAATATTATAATATATATTAATTTAATTTGGAGTGAATTCTACCAAACATTTAAAGTTCAGCTATTTCCAATATTAAATAAATTGTTTGGAATAATAGGCAAAAAAAGGGATCCTACCAAACCAAGTTCTTCATAAAATTCTATTTCCTTCTCAAATTTTTCAAGAGATGTTGGCATATAGGCTACATTTACCTCGGTTGTAGTATCTTTGCAAATGATTATAATGAACTCTACAATACAAGATAGCCAAATACACCATTAAATGATTTTTATTGCTTCTGGACAATCATGATAAAAAACTAACTTTGCCCTCTTCAGAGGCATGGTATAATGAGTAGAATGTTGGACTTAGAGTCAAGAAGATGTGGATTCAAATCCTATTACAGACACTATCTGTGTCACTCTGAGCAAGTCAATTATAACTTCTCTACACTTCAACTTTCCCATCTGTAAAAATGAGAAGGTTGTGGGGCAGCTAGGTAGGGCAGTGAATAGAGCACTGGCCCTGGAGTCAGGAGGACCTGAATTTAAATCCAGCCTCAGATACTTAACACAAAACTAGCCGTGTGACCTTGGGCAAGTCACTTAACCCCAATTGCCCTACCTTCCCCCCTCCAAAAGGAAAAAAAGAAGAGGTTGTTCTTAATAGGCACTACAATCTCTTCTGACCATGAATCTGTAGTTATAATCTTATGATCTTTTATTTGTATCGCAAACAAGAATCTGTGATTCATCTTCCCATTCAATTCCCTTTGGTCTTCTCGCTTCATTAGTGGACAGAATACGAAGATTGTTATAATGCAGACCCTCCAGGAGTGTCCACTCTTAGGTCTACCTCATTTCCCAACATTCTGTTCATGGTATTTCAGAAGCAAAAGGAGAGCTTAGTATTATGCTGCTGGCATCGCAGAATCAGAGTCTGATTCCAACCGGAACTGGAAGTAAAAATAGAAATTGCCATTCCTGCAATTTAATCAGGAGATTAAGCAACACATTCACATGGAGTCAGCCCTTTGTGCACATTCATTCATTGCACACACACACACACACACACTGAATTGAGAGTTTTTATTTTAAATCCATCTAGTTAGTCATTCCTTGGGGATCCATCGCTGTTTTATCTATTTAATGTTGGCAAAATAGTCTGATGGGAATAGCCTGGGGGAAAGGCAGGAGATTTTGGCTTATGTGGCCTAGAACAAGTCACTTCATCCAGGATACCTGTTTCCTCAAATATAAGATCATTGTTTTGAACTAGATCATTTCTAAGGTACCTTCCAACTCCAGGCCCTATGATCCTAAATGGATGGCTACTTACCATGGATTTTTTTTACTTTCCAAGCCTGAACATGTTAATCAATTTTTAATTCCATGTTGAATTACAGTCTAAATGTTCAGAATTAAACAGCATAAAACTGAGATCATATTTTGTGGACAATTATATAAATTACCATCTGATGTATTATTATCATAATTGCTACTTGTGTGGGTAATAATTAATACCTTTCTTCAAGTTAGTTTTCCTTAATCACATGTATTATAAATAATAATAATTTTTTAATGAAAGGATCATAGATTTAGAGCTAAAAGGAATCTTAGAGTCCATCTAATCAAATCTTTTTATTTTATAGATAAGAAAACAGGGTCTCAATGAGATTAAGTCACTTGCTCATGGTTAAACAGGTAGTACATATTTTTTTTTTAAGCAATTGGGGTTAAGTAACTTGCTCAAGGTTACACGGCTAGTCATTATTTATGCGTGGGTGCTCATTTTCTGAGGCCGGATCTGATCTCAGGTCATCCCAACTCCGAGGCCGGCGCTCTTACTCACTGCGCCACCTAGCCTCCCCTTTAGGGCAATTGGGGTTAAGTAACTTGCCCAAGGTCACACGGCTAGGTTTTTGTTTGTGTGGGTTAAGTGTCTGAGGCCGGCTCCGAACTCAGGTCCTTCTGACTCCAGGGCCGGCGCTCTATTCACTGCGCCACCTAGCCTCCCCGGTAGTATATATTAAAAGTGGGATTTGAATATGGTTCTTTCAGACTTCTAGCACTCTAACTACTATGTGATTCTACCTCTATAATATATTTTTAGTATCTGTGCCACATTTGCCTTTATGAAATGTTGCAAAGAAAAAAAATACAGGAAAGGGAAATCCACAAAATAGGATGGGGACAATGTAGTTATATTTGTATCTTTTTCATCAATTAGTTAACTAAGATTTATTAAGCACCTACTATTCAAAGGAACTCTTCTCAGCACTGAGGATACAAAAACAAAGTGAGATGGTCCCTACCCTAAAGGAGCTTCGATATTAGCAAAGTACATTACATGGAATAACCAAGTAATAAATATTCACTAAATTGAATTGAATAATGGCATATTGGATTCATATTCCTTAAATAAGAGAACTTATACTAGAGTGGAATAACCAGTACTTTGTCCCAGGACACCAACAACCAGGCTCATTTCTTCTCCCCTCAGCAGAACAACTTACCATTGGCACCATGACTCATGTTCCTTAGCCCAAGCCTACACTACACAACACAATCCTACTTCCCATTATGAGGGTCCTAACATTATGCTGACCTTCCAAAAGACCTACCTTGTCTCCCAATTCTCATGGGAGTAGGGTCCAGATTTTCTAAGGAATGGACTATTCCCTTTACCAACACAATTACAGCAATGGTTATATTTTCTTCTATGCCACCATTCTCAATGCTATTTCCCATTCTCCATCTGTTTTTACCCCAGGTGAAATAATACCTAGTTACATATCTGCCTCATCATTATCACCATCATTTTCTTCATCACACCTACCATTTATATAGCAGTTTAGGATTTCCAAAGTGTTTTCCAGGGATTGATTTTTATTCCACTGTTTCATGCTACAATATATGTTTGTGGGTCTTTAAGTAAGCAAAGAGTGAAAAAGAAACAATAGGGGGGTAAATTGTATTAAGAAACTCGTTATGAAACAGTCAGTCAATAAACATTAAGTGCCTACCATATGTCGAGCCCTGTGCTAAACGCTGAGAATTTTTTTTAAGGCAAAAGATAGTCCCCGTCTCATAGTCTAATGGGGGAGACAAGCAAACCAGCATTTAAAAACAAGCTATATACAGAATAAATTGTGAATAATTAAAAGAAGGAAGTCACTAATGCTTCTGAGTTATAAAATGAGGTGGGTTAAATAGATAGCCTCTAGGATCTAAATTTAGAATTTATATCTAAAATCAGATTCTAAATCTAAATCCATGATCCTATTAGCTTATTATATGTATGGCAAAAAAAAATCTCAACAGAGCCAAAGCTGCCTAGCCAAAGATTACAAAGTGGTTTGAGGCCTGTTTTATTCCAGGTAAAAGTCATGTCTCTTCTCAACTATCTTTCTTTTCAACCCTGTTGTCGGTAATCAATAGGATTTTCTGGAGACGGCAAGTTCACCTGTCAGCTGGAATCAGGCCCAGTACCATCACGAGCTCTTTTCCCCAGCTCATGTCAAATGTGGATGCTGCTTATGAAGTGCCTGAGAGAGGCATAGCTTTCTTTTTCAAAGGTACCGAACCAAACTCTCTACCACTTTGAAAAAATGCAGTGGCACTAGTGAAAGAATCCGTGTCCTTGACCATCAAGTGCTAGAGATGTGTGTTCATTGATGGAGAAGAAAGTATCTTTGCTGCTCTCTGCCTTTGCAACAATTGGTTAAATTCCTTAAATATAGCATTATTAAAATAAAGATAATAATGACCAGGGTGGCTAGGTGGCACAGTGAATAGAGCACCGACCCTGGAGTCAGGAGGACCTGAGCTCAAATCCGGCCTCAGACACTTAATACTTATTAGCCATGTGACCTTGGGCAAGTCACTTAACCCCAATTGCCCTGCCTTCTCTCCCTCCAAAAAGAAAAAAAAAAGATAATAATGACCATCAAAAAGAGTTGTCCATATCTACACATGGTACTATACTGACCACATATTGATTTAGATGTGGTTCTTGGCCCAAAGAGATAGCATGTAGAACAGGCCATAAAGGACTAGATTTTGAGTTGAAGAATCTGGGTTCAAGTCTCAGTTGTGCCACTTTGTCATCTGTGGGACCTTTAACAAGTCACTTAAATGTTCAAGGCCCAAGTTTCCTCATCTGTAAAATGAGAGGATGGACCAGACGATCATGAGAAGAAACTGTCCAGACTTAAATCTATGCTCTTACGATATGTCTGAGGCCTTTTAAGAATAACATGGACAGTTATGCTAAAGAAATCTGGGTAAATGAGCTGATATTGGACCCCCACAGAAATTAATCAGAAATAATAACTCCTATTTATAGACTGCTTTAAGTTTTATAAAGTGCTTTTCTCATAAGCCTATTGAGTTCATGCTGCAATTATTATTACTGCCATCTTTCAGGTTGGGGGCATGAGGCACAAAATGCCGAAATGCCAGCATTTGGTAGTAGTAAAGGAGTGACCCAAGGATGATATAGTGGGAAAGGCCCTAGCCCCAGATCCAAATCTCAGCATTGACACTACATGTGTACCCTATAATCCTATGGTGTTTGCGTTTCACCTACTCTATGTTCCCACAGGGGACAGTTAGGTGACACAGTGGATAGAGTACTAAGCTTGGAGTGAGGAAGACTTACTATCTTCCTGAATTCAAATTCAGTCTCAGACACTCACTAGATGTGTGGCCCTGGGCAAGTCACTTAACCCTGTTTACCTCAGTTTCCTTATCTGTAAAATGAGGTGGAAAAGGAAATGGCAAACCATTCCAGTATCTTTACCAAGTAAACCTAAAATAGGGTCACAAAAAGTCAGACATGACTGAAAAATGACTAAACAAAATGACTCACAAAATTTTGAGAATTAAAAATGGCTAGAGATGTAAGATATCTTGAATGAGTTAAAAGCCTGTAAGAACTAAGTGAGTGACATGGGAGTTACTGGCAAAGAACCACCCAGCATGACATGCCCACATCAAAGAAGGCATGGTGCTTTCTGAGCAAAGCAGAATTTCGGCTGCTCAAAAGAAGTGTAAGATATGCAAATTTAGGGAATCCACCTGAAATGTTCACATGGACTATTTGTGCCCAACCTTTGGTAGAGCATTCCAAGCTTGTACTGGTCTGATCAGCTCTAGTCTGACACCCAGTAACTTATCTCTAACATAGTGATGTTATTTTTGGTCCCCTTCAAGAAAAAGGACAACCACCAACCAAGCTATTGTTAGTATTATTGGAGGAAAGTCCCCACCTACAGGTATAGCTAAGCATCTTCCCACATTCCCAGACCTATACATGCTAGTTAAGAGTCTTGCTATAGCTAGAGTTCTAGGTACTCTCAGGGGTTATAATCAGGGAAACTGCCTAGGTGGTCTGCACTAGTTAGGACTCTGACCAGTGTTTTCAGAAGGGAAGGGGGATTTCTAGAGCACTTTGGATGACAGACGGACTGTGCATGTATGCTATTCTGTCTCTCCAGCCAAAAAGGAAGATGCTGTTTGTGAGGAAGAACCAAAAAGGGAATTTTATAGGAATAGGAAATAGTGCTTCCTCAAGGGAAAACACTGGGAAGTGGTACATTGTTTTATTTCTTTTTAAAACTCCTTTTTTCTGTGCACAGGTCCTCACTATTGGATAACAAGAGGATTTCAAATGCAGGGTCCTCCCAGGACCATCTATGACTTTGGGTTCCCCAGATATGTGCAGCAAATAGATGCAGCTGTCTACCTAAGGGAGCCCCGGAAGACTCTCTTCTTTGTTGGGGAGGACTACTACAGGTACTTTCACCATCCCTTTTTCTTTTAATCTAGCAAATGGTATTTTGTTTCACTGGATTAAAAATACTATTGTGCAGAAGAATGTAGAATATTTGGTGAGTCAACTGACTGACCCAGACCACTTATGCATCATTTGCTGCCTCCCCTGAAGGTGAAACAGGCAGCTGAGAAGCAAAAATTTCACTCAATAATACCATTGTTCAGTATCTAGGTGACCAGTGTGCCAGATGTTTCAATATGCTAGCTAAATCTAAAACAATGAACATAAAAGCCCAGAAATTACCATCACATAGTAACAGGTGAACAGAAATCATAAGATCACAAGTTTAGAGCTAGAAGACACAGAACAACCCAATCATCTCATTTTACAAAAGAATAGCTCAGCCAGAGAGGGTAAATGACAGGGCCACAGTGGTGAGGGGCAGAGCTGGTTTCAAACCCAGGTCTCTGACTCCATGTCTAGCTTCCTTTCCATCTATTTACCTACCAGCAAGACTTTGGTTCAACAATAACATCAGCTACATTACACCCCACTCCTTGTATTTTGGGAAACATTAATTAGCTGCAGAGTTCTATGGAGGAAATGTGCTACCTGAAATTACTAATTGGCAGAAATGAGGTAATATGGCAATGAAAACTGGGGACTGGTTGTGAAGGCAGGAAGATCTGGGTTCTGGTCCTGCCTCTAACACTTTCTGATTGTGTGACCAATACCAAATTATTTAACCACTCAGAACCCCAGGAACTCTCTCGATAGATATCACAAACTAATTCAACAAGCATAAATTAAGCCCCTATTATGGGCCAGGCACTGTGCTAAACCTTTGTCCTTGTTTACTCCTTTCAGTCATGTCTGATTCTTTGTTTCCCCATTGGGGGTTCTCTTGGCAAAGCTACTGGAATGATTTGCCATTTCCTTCTCCAGCTCATTTTACAGATGAGGAGTTTAGGCAAAGAGGGTTAAATGACTTGCCCAAGGTCATGAAAATCCAGGCTGGATTTGAACTCATATCCTCTTGGCTCCAGGGCCAGTACTCTATCCACTGTGCCTCCTAGCTTCCCTAGTGCTAAAC
Source organism: Gymnobelideus leadbeateri (assembly GCA_011680675.1). NCBI lineage: Eukaryota > Metazoa > Chordata > Mammalia > Diprotodontia > Petauridae > Gymnobelideus > Gymnobelideus leadbeateri. Next base: position 12,429 of record WOXC01007471.1, on the reverse strand, counting down.
ACTAAGAATACAAAGGCAAAAACATGCCCTCAAAAAGCTCATGTTGTAATGGAGGAGGGGAAGGAGAGGCACTTGCCAATCTGCTTCTAAAGAGGCATTTTTTCCACGTAAAAGAAATCATAGGTCCAAATTTCCACCCTCCCCCCAAACAAATAAAATAAAATCACAGAATCTTAGAGTTGAAAGGAATCTCATAGACTATTCAGCCCAACCCATATTTGAATAAGAATCCTTTCTACAACATCCCCAAATGGTACCAAACCCATCCAGTCTTTGCTTGAAGACCTCCACTGATGGGGAACTCACTGCCTCCCTAGGCCACCTCTTCTTTTGATTCACTATAATTACTAGCAAATATTTTCCACGTATCTAACCCAGGTTTGCTTCTTTGCACTTTCTACTTATTCTTACTCATTCTTCCCTTGTCAAGCAAAGTCTGGCCCCTTTTTCACTGGACAGCCTTTCAAATATTTATGTAGTTATAACTATTATGATAAAACAAGACTATTAATCTCCAAAATCTTAGCTGAGACAATGGATTATTTTCTTTTTAAGGAGCATAAGTTAATTGTATGGCAATTGTGGCTACTCCACTATCAAATTATTTTAGGAGGGACTGGGCCCATGCCAGATGATTGGCTCAGCATCCATTCATTCCCTGAATAGTTGAAGAGATCACTAGACTTGAAGATGTGAGTTCAAATCCCACCTCAGATGTTAGCATCGTGACCCAGGGCAAAACACTGAAGATAGTTCTGTGCCTCAGTTTCTTCATTTGTAAAGTGAGAGAGTTGTGTTTGATGGATCCTAAGGTACCTTCCAACTCTATCTCTATGAGCCTCTAAACCCAGGTTAAGTTAGACATTCCCAATGGTCCTTTGCCTTGGGGCCCAGACAGAATGCAGATGGAGGGTTTTCACTACATCTTAAGTTCCTTAAAGATAATAATGTTCCACCAACACTTTCCATGGACTTCAAACAAGAACCAGATGAAAGGATAGGGCAGTAATAAGGGCTTCAAATATATTAGAGTGAAAGACAGGCAGAGGAGGGATAACAGCAAACCATTATAAAAAGAGACCAAAATTATAGCCCTGAAGTTCTCATCTGTTGTGTTGATAAGTCATAAAATCATTAACCTCAACTAAAGTTTTCTTGTGATGCTTCATGAACGTAAGTGATCTTGGATTGAAAGGCTATGTCAATAAGGAGCAAGCTCTAGTGGGTTGGTGATCTGGAAAGACTTCAAGAATAGACATGATAATGAATACTATGCCTGTAATCACAGGACTAACGTAGCTAAATCTAGAGAGACTTGTTGCCAGGTTGGCACAGGGCAACGGAATTTTTGGCCACAAAAATGCTCAGAGACCACGTCCTAAGTTATCAGGGCTTGAAATCTTTGATGATAGAGGAGGCAAACACATGAAGAAATTATTAATCCTTAAAGTACCAAAGAAGAATCATGAGATGTTAAAGCTATAAAAGAGCTTAGACATAGTCCGATTCAATCTCCTCACTTTACAGTTGAGGGGACTGAGGCCCAGAGAATGGAAATGGCTTCTCCAAGAGTGACATCTGCTCAGCCACAGAAATAAGGCCAGCAGCCAGTTCTCATGCCTTTAACCCTGATGCTCTTTCCAAGCACAACACAGTCTTCTATCATCTATTACTTGCCATGTAGCCTACAAATCCTCTCTAAGTACATACTTCCCGTCTTTCCCCTTAGAGAGCGATTGTTTTCCCCATTTCAGAGTTGCTAGAGCACAGAGAACAGAAAAGCCCAGTGTACCATCAGTAGCACCATGGGGAGACATAATCTGTGACTTCTAATCTTGTTTCTAAACCTCAAAACCACACCATTTCTTTCTCAGACCTTCCTTTCTGAAAAATAAACCCAGGCTGTTTGAGCTCAGAATGTATTTCCATGGGAAAGGGGGTATAAACCACAGTGTTGACATTCAGTGAGTCACAAGTATTAAGCAATTCTGCCTTCACTGTGGACTTTACCGAGAAGCAGACAAAGAAACAGGTCCATTCTTTGTTATTCATTACAAAGAACAAGTGGAGCCAGAAATAATGTTTCATTATAAAGGATCTGATTCCGATGAATTAACCCCACTCTTCTTTCTTTGGGCTCCAAGCCTTTGAGCCAGCTTCCCCCTCATTTTCTTCTGCCCCAAAGTCCTGAGAGGTCATGTCAGAGCTGATGCTTGTACAACACCTAACGTATGGTAAAATGCTTTCCTCATAAGAGCCCTATGAAGTAGAGAGTGCAAAAGTTCCCATTTTATAGAGGATCTGAGAAATTAAATGACTAGCACATGGTTATTAATCTAGTAGGTGTCTGATGTACAATTCAAATCGAAGTCTCCTGACTCCAAGTCCAAAAGTTCTCTATCCATCCTACCTTACTTCTACTCACATGTTTCTGTGACTTCTCAGCTCTTCAAATAAAAGGCTAAGTTTGAAGATATGCTGGAAGTATCTTCTAAAAGGAGGATTCTCAGTGGATTCCAATTATCTATACTATTCCTGTCTCCCCTTTTGGAAGACACATTAAATTTACTGACAGAATAATTGGTATACTCTCCTCACCAAAGACAATATTGTGACTTTTTAGTTGGCCTTATTTAACAAATAGCATCTTAATGAGGCACACACCACTGGTACACACAGGAAGCAACCTAAGTAGCCAAGGAAACCTCACACCTCCCTCTGGACATGTTTACAGTCACTGTAGACTACAGTAACTAAATTATTTATTAGAATCAAAAAGCTTATTGGAGACATAGAAAGATAGATAGATAGATAGATAGATAGATAGATAGATAGATAGACAGATAGACACATGACTCAGCCAGTCATTTATTGCCTTTGGCACCTTGGAGAGAAATCCCAATGGAATGTAAGGCAGTGATGATAATGAGAAGGAGGAGGAGAAAGACAAGGAGGAGGAGGAGAAGGAGAAGGAGAAGAAGAAGAAGGAGGAGGAGGAGGAGGAGGAGGAGGAGGAGGAGAAGGAGGAGAGGAGGAGGAGAAGGAGAAGGAGGAGGAGGAGGAGGAGAGGAGGAGGAAGAGGAGAAGAAATTCATTTCACACAATATAATACTTTATAGATTTTTAAGGAAACCAGGGCAGCTAGGCAGTGCAGTGAATAGAGCACTGGCTCTGGAGTCAGAAGGACTTGAGTTCAAATCCAGCCTCAGACACTTGATACAGTTACTAGCTGTGTGACCTTGAGCAAGTCACTTAACCCCAACTGCTTTGTCTACAAAAAAACCCCTACAAAAAAAAAGAAAATTAAGGAAACCGAGCCTCTAGAGGTTAGTGACTAATACCATTTATACCTCACATTCAAATAATACTTTAAGTAGGTGTGTGGTGCCAATATTCTTTTTTGGCCAATATTCTTAAGCTCCATTTACAAAGGAAATTAAGTCTCAGGATAAATTAGTTGCTTAGGGACACACAGCTAATCAACATTAGTAATAGAACTTAATCCCAGATCTTTCAACTCCACATAAAGCAATGTTCACATTGCACATAGCTATGTCCCCAAATTTTCTACTTTGCACCCACTCTTCCAATCAGTCCAGTTTTATCCATTGAGGAGAAAGAGAATAAAGGAGACAAATGCCAGAACATTGACCATTTGAAGGTGCAGAACACGTTATAGCAATATCCTGGTAATGAGTTGTCCTGCATTCAAAATATTATTTTTAATGTGGTATCACTAGAAATACAGACACATTCTATGGTCTCTAGATATCATCTTTCCATTTAACAACCCCACATTAAGTAATCAGGAATTAGTCAATTTTGTGACCCATAGTTCATTCTCTAGGACCCTCTCCCTTTTCCCTTTCTAACCTTCTTCCTCAGTTTCCATGCAACTCTAGTTTATAGAACAAATAATAATCCAAGAAAATAGAAACCTAGGAAGTGAAACACCAGAAATTATTTTATTTGTCCTTGTGGAACTTCTAGGGAACTTCTAATCTGTCTGAATTATTTTGCTTATTAAGATACCCTTGGGAAGTTTCCCATTCTAGATGTGCCTGGAACATCTAGAGCTTCTGATTATAGATGGACCTAGTGCTAACACCAGGAACCCAAAGGGGAGAAAGTCCCAATAGTGACTTCAAAAGGAGCAGACTGACAGGGCAGAGCAATGGAACCCACCAGAAAATAGCCTCCATTGTGACTGTATTTTCCAATAAGACTACAGATACCTCATCTAGAGGTTCTCCCTTTTCCAACCTTCCCACATCTTCATCAGGCAAACCAAAATATATACAGATGCATTTTACCACTCCTATTCCCAGCCTTCTGAGAAGGTGATTTTATGCCCTAATTTACAGGAATAGAGAAGACCAAAACTCCAGAAATTAATGAGGTAAACTGCATTCTAAGAACATAGTTAAAGTCAATCAAAATAAAAGACCATTAACAAAAGGAAGTCATTTCATCCATTAAGCTGTAAAAATAAGTGTGTGATTCTATGAATTCCTGAAAATCAATCCAGGTACTATAGTAGCAAGTTACATCTAGTCAAATTGCACTTATTAGTGGAAATTAATCCAATTGCTATAGATTTTTCCACATTAAATAATGAATAAAATGTCCCCTCTGCCTACTCCACCACCATCAAGAAGATATTTATACACAGCACGGATCAATTATTTTTCATATGGTTTTTGGTCATAGGATCATAAGATCATATATTTAGTCTGGAAGAACCTTGGAGAACTAGTTCAACACTTGTTTCAAAGATGAGGCAATTCAAGACACAGAGGAGTTAAGTGACTTGCCCAGGGTCATATAACTAATACATGATAGAGTAAGGATTCAAACCAAGGTCCTCCTAACCCAAGTCCCTTATACTATCCATTATACCACAAGGTACCATTAAAATTTAAAAGGAGCACATAAAATGGATCCAAATAATCTTTTATGTATCTATAAGTATTTTTTTAATTTGCATGCATATTTATGTATTCTTTATTTAAATATAATCACTTCTTCACCTTTAATGAAAATCTTGATGCCTGAGATTGCTGTTCAGTCTGCCCTGGGAGTCAGAAGACTTGTTTCTGAGACCTTACTCTGACAGTAACTATTAGTCAGTGGGCAAGTCACTTAACCATTCTCAGTCTCTTCATCTTTTAAATAGGCAAAAAATACTAGTACTGCCTTCCTCACAGAGAAAATAGATAGCAAATCTAAAAACACTAATAGCTGAAAGTAACTAATAGCTAAAAGCTATTAAAGCTTAAAATTGCACTGAGACTTTCAGGACACCCTCCATAAATGTAAATTCATGATATCATGGATTTAGAGCTGGAAGGGTCCTCAGGGGCCATTCAGTCCAATCAAGAAGATAAATAATCTGCCTACTATCACAAACATAGTGACGAAATTTGGACCTAGTTCTTCTGACTCAAGAACCAGGGTTCTCTCCTCCCTATATTATTCCTATCTTTTACTCTCTCTTTTCCAATTTTCTCCTCTATCTGACTTAGCCAAAAGTATTGCCATTCTGAGCACATTCTAATACCTTTTCTTAAAGTACTTTTCTTATCTTGGTCTCATGCTTCCATATCTCTCCCCATCATCGACCGTACCCTGCTATGTTACGCATTTAACATTATGCAAACAAATAATTTCCTAAGAAGAGAGAAATGGCTTACCCCTAGGTTGTCATGGGACCTGGATCAACTCACAAATTCAATTTAATTATTGAAAAGTTGAGTTGATGATTATTAGAGCTGAGATCATGGACTCATAAAATCATTGGCAGTGTTTTCAAGGCCATTTAATCCATATATTCCTTAAACAGGAATCCCTTTTATGATTAGTGGTTATCGAGTAGTAGTATCCAGTCTCTATTTGAAGAAGGAAAACCTACCATGTTCATAGACAGCCTGTTCTCCTTTGGAAAGTGAATTGTGAACTGCAAAGGGCTTAGGATTTGAAACTAAAGTTCAGTTAAATGTTTCATCTTCTCCAATTCACCCATCACTTATCTGGCTATCATTCAACTTTGTTTTGAAGTTACCTAAATTATTTTGTTTGTGCTTTGAAAAACATGTTTTAAAAATGCCACACAGGGCAGCTAGGTGGCCCAGTGAATAGAGCACAGATCCTGGAGTCAGGAGAACCTGAGTTCGAATTCAGCCTCAGACACTTAACACTTACTAGCCTTAACACTAACTGCCCTGCCTTCCCCCCTCCAAAAAGCAAAAGAAAAAAATGCCATGAACTAACAACAAAAGCAGAGGGTCATAGAATCTGAAGTTTGAAGGATCTCAGAGGTCATTTCATCCAGTCTTCTCATTTTTACAGTGATTAAAACTGAGGCCCAAGATGGTTAACTGACTTGCCCAAAGTCACACAGGTAGTAGGCATCCAAGGCTAGATTGGAATCTCCAGAGCCACCATTTGTCCTACATTGAACATGAGAGAAGTCGATGGTAAGGAACTACAGAACTATAGCTTTAAAAAAAAATAGCTGGCCTTATAATTAAAATTTTTGAAATACCTGAAGAAATACCATAAGAAATTTACTGAATGCAAACTGAGGGTGATAAGAAGCATCCAAATTCTTCTTCTGACCAAAAATATCTCCATGGATAATTATAAAGGTCTCAGACCCTTCGTTGATTTAGTCTTTGAGATCCTGATACCTTCCAGTAGGATGCAAATGCCTCAAGGCAAGACGCCATGTTAAGCTTTAGATGCTAGCACCTTGGAACAGTTTAATCTACAAAACAGAGTAGACACCCTTCACAGTAGGCAAGGCAACCACAGAATGTATGGTGGAGAGAGTAGGAAGGCAGGACTGAGGAAGGGGCAATAACAGGGGACCTTGGAGGATTCTCAGCACAGAATATACCTACTTCACACTTTTGCCAAAAGTGTGTGCCCTGGGACCAAGAACTGAAAAAAGAATCAAAATTGTATTTTTAAGACATCAAACCACAGGGCGAAATTTCTATATCCAGTTCAGACCAATGAATTACAATTTTTCAGTCAGTAAGAGTTTGCATCTTCAAAATTTCATCTGAAATGTATTCCTATAAAATAGGAATAAATATATCTGAATGAATATTTGTTAGGTCCAGAAAATTGTCACTGCTTTTAATGAAATAATTCCTTTCTTTATCAGAATTGGACAAATTATTCCTTGACATCAAGCTGTTATTTTCTGAGGTCAAGCCTTTTTCTTCTCTTTTCTGAATATTTTCATGCCTTCACTTGCAAAACCTTGAATGGTATAGACATGAGCTGTGATCATACATTTATTTGTTCATCCAGTTTCTATGCATTTTGAATTTCTGGTGAAGTCTTCTTTGTCATTTCAGTTCCCTTTATTCCATCCCACTGTGGGTTTTTGAGGTGCCCACCCAACTTCAATCCAAGTGCTCTCTAATTTTGGGGTATTCCTTATGTCCTAGTGTAAGAATGAGCTATTTGGAAATGGAAAGACAAGCCTGACATTGAACATCAATATGACCAACTAAACTTGCTTAGTAGGAATTTAAATTTAAATTAATTTATTTCTTTTTTTTTAATTATTTTTTAATTATTTTTTTTCACTTTTTGAAGGGGGAAGGGCAGGGCTATTGGGGTTAAGTGACTTGCCCAAGGTCACATGGCTAGTAAGTTAAGTGTCAGAGGCCAGATTTGAACTCAGGTCCTCCTGACTCCAGAACTGGTGCTCTACTCACTAAATTAATTTATTTCAATGCATAAAATATCATGAGTTTTTCTGTCCCTCTCTAAGTCATTGTTTTTTCATTCCTTCTCATTGATATTGTCTTTTGTTTAGCAGCTAGTCCTGTGTCTTCTATTCTAGATCTACTTTGAATTATTTCACGAAGATGTTTTAGATTAACTTTGAAGAACTAGAGAAAATGAGTTTGAATAAATAATTAGGAAAATGTATATTTAAACTTCATCAAATGAAGTACAAAAAAATAGTAGGGCTTCCCCCCCATTGGCTATAAAACAGCATCAGTGTGATGGGGTTTTGCTATGGACACATATGCATGGAAGGGGCAGGAATGCCAGCTAAGTAGTCATAGAATAATGAATGACTGCCTCCTGAGCTTATGATTTGTTGAAAATTCATCTTCAAGCTAAACCAGAAAGGATCTTGTGAATGTTCAACTCCATTATAGTGGTATACAAATTACTTAGGACAAAGAAAAGTGATGAAATTTATTTACTTACGTAATAAATTGTACACTTTTTTACATCTTTAAAATTTTTTAATATTCATTACAACTTCCTATTGTTACATTAACTTGTTTTACATGTTTTTAAATTTAGTTTTTCAAAATTTTTGTCATATGTTTTTAAATTTTTCATCATGAAACTGTACATAACACATTGGATGTTAAGCATACATTTGACAAAGATTTCATTTTCCCACATCTGACTTTGATTATGGCCCATAGATTTTTAGTAGGTTTTAAGCCAAGTTAGTTTCCAGGCCACTAAAGTATATTTATCTCCATCTCTTAGATACACTTCTTAACCTTTTATGACATATGGCATGGTACAAGGATGTATTATAACATCCCATTATTTCATTTCCATTTGGAAATTTCTATAATTTAGCAACAATTCTGTTTCTCAGTATATCAACCTATTTATCAGAGTCCATCATTTCTCCAGTGGGGACAAGACTTCTAGGCCCACTGGAAGTAAAAAAATCACCAAGTAACTTTTGGGGCTGGGTGATTTACAAGTGAATGAAGATTCCCAGCTCTTATAGGCTTATCTGAATCTTTTCTGACAAACTTTTGGGCATAACCTTAGATGAAAGTGAGTTTCATCAGTAAAAATTCTCTGTTTCCAGTCTTATATATTTTTTCATCTTTGTATTTTCTTGCCCATGGCAAGTGCTTTTTTTCCTCTTTGAGTAAAGCTTGAAACACTTGCCTTTCTTATGACAATCACTGCTACAATATCTCTAGTAGTCACTGAAGTATGCTCTTTAAGACCTTGAAGTACATTTCCTTGGAACAATATACATTCTTTAAAATCACAGAATTAAAAACATGGCAAAAGGGAGCAATGAAATACCAATGCATAGCACAAAATCCAGCTCTTGACAAACAGAACTGAAGGATGGGAAACCAGGTCATTCTGGTTTCTTCTTGAAGGTCAATGTCAGATATTCTGAGATAGCTTAATGTCAGTAGAAATACACATGCATGACCATTGATGTTGAAAAAAAAAGTATTGTTTGTCCTAAATAATTCACACATGAATTACTAGGGTTAGTCATATAGGGCTGCAATGCCACTACATAAGAATCTAAAAGAAAAATTACTTTTATCTTGATAATATTGTACATGGCTTTTGCTCTATATTTTCTATAACTGAAAAGTTATTATCCTTCCCTTCCTGAGAGATGTTCTAGCCATGCTGACCTAGCAAATAGGTGCTAAGAAGACCCAGAAGATGGTCCTACAGATGTGGACCTGAAAGCTTGTACATATAAGAGAGTAATATCCAACAGAGACTACATACCCAATAGTCACCAGCCATCATGAGACTTTTTCCCCATAGAAATAAATTGATATATGGTACTTAGGTTCCCAGGAGACACTATAAAATCCCATTTCACTTATGATGTACCTGAATTATAGTACTAAAGGCATAAACTTAAGTTCTTCCTCTTAGGACCATTGCTGAATCCTGAATGAATTCCCCTGATGAAATCAAGAAATATAGGAAGTTTTTGTTTCTGGAATCCTCCCACTTTCTCTCTGGACTTGTCTGTTATCTACTAGTGCTCTCTACAATTTGATTTAACAATCATTCATTAAACAGCTATTATCAGCAAGGCAGTCTTCTAAGCCAGAGATAGAAAATTGAAAAAAGCATCACACCTTACCCGCCTTCAAAGAGCTTATGACCTAATTTAATTAAGCTAGTCCTCTATACTTATGTGGCCCCAGAAAACCAACCCAGACCTTGCTTAATATCCCATCCATTTGTCTATTCCAGTCATTTTGCCCTCTTCCTTGCAACTTCTCCCCAGTTGGCATAGCACCCCCTGATCAGACCACCAGAAAAAAATGCACTAGGTCTATTAGGGGAGTTAATCCAATTAGCTTTGAAATTCCTGACCTAGGTCAAGCTGTCTTGACTAATGAGTAAATGAATGCAAAACTCATCTAGTACAGTATATTTTGCTAGTCCCAAATCACCAGATCAGACTACATTTCACATCCTATCAGCAATTCACATCATTGATCTGACCGACCATCTGCCCTGTGGCTGCACCTATCTTCCCCAACCTACCCCATGTACATGGGGCCACCTCCAGTCATTTTCATCTATATCTTGCTACTGGACCCAGGTGGCTCTGGAGAAGAAGGTGAGGCTGGTGACTTTGCACAGCCCTCCCTCACTTAAAACCAATTCATTTTCAAGTTATGGCATCATCTTCCTGATGTCATGGTCCTCTTTGAGAATGAAGGACAAATAACAACAACATAAACCACCCCATGCATACCCCTCTACCTTGCTCTGGGCTCTGCAATCAAATCAGTAATACTATATTACTTTTGTTTCTCAAAAAGGCAACCCAAATGACACCCCTATGGATCAACTCATAATCTCTGTTAGTCCTCAAATATAGTAAAAATATTTGATGAAATAGCACAGTAAGAAACAATAAAACATTACCCCCCATAATTCTGGGCCACACCATACCACAAAATATGAATTTCATCATCATCAGTGGGGTTAACGGATACACATAAGGATCATTCGTGGGGCACAAACATTGAGGACACACTTGTAGCCAGGATACATGCCAAGTCATGTCTCCAGTGCTACCAGACTATTGATGTGTACTGGCTATGTCATCAGGCTTCCCTCACGGGGGATCCTCCTTATTTGGTATGATATCTATGCTGGGTAGTTACTCTACTTGTCCCCAATAGTCTCAAACTGTATACTGGTAAATACTAGATCTTTTGTCCCTACTAGGTATTGCCTCCTGGGCCTCAGATCAGCTAATGTGAGAGCTGCTTTCTTGGTTTCAGATAGTCTCTTGGTTTCTGTTGGTTACTGAGTACCTAGTCTCTATTGGTCATGGCTCACTACTACCAGTTTCTGGGATCATCTCTTTGGGGCCACCCATTAGCATCTAGTGACTCCAAAGAGATGATCCTCTTCCCCTAGGGACAGGCTGGCAGTTCTTTAATCATATCCACCACACCCAGCTAACAAAATATAGAATGGCCCCAGGATAAGACTGTTTTCTTTTGGATTCCTATGTCTAGGCATTGGCAGCCTTCGGTTACAGATAATTTGAGTAAGTTTAAATATTCCCCAAATTTCCTATGGATTAGGATGAAAATGAATTTTCAACAAAAGCTGAATTCAGGAGGCAAGATCATTTTTCTCTAATCATTGAACCCACTAATTCTACCTCCACCAATCATGCCAAGCCTCATTGCTTTGGTGTTGTATTTTAGTCAATAAAAATCTTCACTGACTCCTTACACTACATTTGGTGAAGATTAAAATATATACTTTCATTTATGCTCCTCATTGTTTAGCTCATTTTTCTCAGTATATCAAAGAAGTTGTTGGAAATTAATTTCCTCAAGTTGTTTCAGATATACTTCTCCTCTATACATCTTCCCCCAAAAACCCAACCTGTCATGAAAACCCATTCCTGGATATTCTGGGGGTATTTTCATGAACTTAAGTCTCATAAATTAATGTAGCCTTCTGTTGCAGATAACTATCTAACTTAAATTTAGATATTCCCAAAATTTAGATATTTAGATGTTCCCAAAATTTCCTATAGATTAGGATATTGTACCTACTGCTTTAGACAGTAGCAAGCAAAGCAACCCCTTGAGAATAGATGAATAAAGGGGGGAAGCCCTTTCCCCCAGATGGCGCCAAAGGCGAAGAAGGAAGCCGTTGTGCCCCCCAAGGCAGAAGCAAGTCCAAGGCTTTGAAGGCCAAGAAGGTGGTGCTGAAGGGTATCCACAGCCACAAAAAGAAGATCTGAACATACCCCACCTTCTGGAGACCCAAGACACTGAGGCTTCAAAGGCAGCCCAAATACCCTCAGAAGAGCACCCCTCAGTGGAACAAGCTCGATCACTATGCCATCATTAAATTTCCTTTGACCACTGAGTCTGCTATGAAGAAGATTGAAGACAACAACACCCTAGTCTTTATTGTGGATGTCAAGGCCAACAAGCATCAGATCAAACAGGCTGTAAAGAAGCTGTATGACATCGATGTGGCCAAGGTCAACACACTGATCCGGCCTGATGGAGAGAAGAAGGCCTATGTCCATCTTGCTCCAGACTACAATGTTTTAGATGTTGCCAACAAAATTGTAATCATCTAACTTACTGTGTCCAGCTGTGTCCCATT